>SATZ01000694.1:0-15901 GCA_004335205.1 Ascochyta viciae-villosae | reverse complement strand
ATACAGAATAATTATCTTTAGGCGCTAGTTTAAGGGCGCCTAGTTAATAATAGGGCTGTTATAGAAGACCTTTACCTAATCTTGCAGCTATAGCTTAATACTGTTTAAGTAGGCTAATAGGAACATTACCCTAATCTGTAGTAATTAGCCCTTAAATAAGCTGTCTAAGTTAAGGCGTATACGCTAAGTAGGTAGCAGAGTAGAACTCTTATAGTATTTATAAGTAAGAATAAGGTTTATTATAAATGCGCAGATAATCTAAATAGTTTTACCTATCTCTATATAGTCTTGCTTAATATAGCTGTGCTTTGCGCTAAAGTTTATATTATAGATAACATTAGCGCTAATTACTTAATAAGCTATAAGCTTAAGGTTAGAGTTAAAGCCTAAGGTTAGGTCTACTAGGATAAAACGCTCTTTAGAAGTGTATTGTTTACGCAGTTGTTTTATAGAGACGCTAAAGGTGTTTAAAGCGCTTAGCTACTCTTCTAAACTTACTTATATTGCCTTAAACCTAGTATCTAAGCTGTTTAGATTCTTCTGCATACTATTAGTATTAGAATTATACTGTGCTAACAGTAGAGTATACTTATAATTTAAGGATTTTATCTGCCTAGTCTTTGTTATTATCTCTGTTGTCTCTATTAATAAGATAATTAGGTGCGTCTGCTATAACTAGCAGGTTACTATACTAGACTAACAGGTCCTGCTCTAGTGTTAGTAGTTATAGTGTATCTAAATGCCTAGATAGTGTTATAAGCTGTGCCTTTCCTTTCTTTTTCTGCTAGGTTGCAGTTTCCTCTTAAGTAGGCAAGTTGCTTCTACTAGCAGTCTCTCTACTAGCAGTCTTTCTACTAGCATTCTCTCTATTAGGCTTGCTATTGCTAGTTATAACTTCCTTAAAGCTGTAATTGCTATACTTATTAATATTAATAGGAGACTTAGTAAAGTATCTATTACTATACAGACTAAGGGCTCTTATATTTATTAGAGTTTAAGAACTTATACGTGTTTCTGTGCACACGTTAGCGTTGTACTATAGCTAATAGTCTAAAGGACGTGTCTATATACCTAGCTAGCCTTACTTAGAGTAAGTATTTGCTGCTAGTACAGTAATATTAAAGTTATTGCCTTAACAGATACTATTTGCAAAGTTATTAACAGCTACCTTAAGTTTATGTTAGTTCCTAATACTGTTGCTGTTAAAGGTTAGTAATATATTCTTCTTATCTATAGCAACTATAGTTACAGCTATAGCTTATAACTAATTATAGTTAACGTCTATTAAAGTTATTATCTTTGCTCTGTTTGCAAATACATTAGAGGTAAGTATGTTCTTTATAGTAACACGCTTAATTACCTTGCTATTAGCACAACTAAAGGAGATATTTAACAAACAGATACTTATAATAAAAGGCATAGTGTTGCTTATACCTAGGTACTACATCTAGCTTACTGTAATGCTTACAGCTAAGCAGGTAGGTAAGGATATTGTACTGTAACTATAGAGAAACTAGTTATTTCTATATTTCTGCTTAATTAGCAGGTTAAGACTGTATACACTACTGTTAATCTTAAGCTCTTCTTAAGCATTATAAGTAATACACAGTATTACTTCTTTCCTTACTTTATAAGGTACTATCTTATTACTATTACTAAACAGTTTATCTGTGTTCTATAAAGAAGTCTGCACTAGCTACCTTAGCAGTGCAGATTAAGTAGTCTTCTAGGCTAGTTTGTTACTAGCGCTTAGTACGCCTTCTAAGAGCTTATTGTCTAAAAGAAGGTACTTAACTACTTTAGCAATAATAGCCCTTAGCATGTCTTTAGTAGCGTAGTAGCATAATAATATATGTTTAGTATACATATATTAAGTGCCCTGCTGTGTCCTAGAGCCTGTGCAGAGTACTAGGTAACTATTAGTTGTAGTTAGCACACTAGAGAAGTTAAGTTACTTAGCTAGGTCTGCTATAGTAAGAGAGCGTTATTATGTCTTTGCGTAGTGTAGAAACAATAGTTATTAGGTATGTTTAGACAGTAGAGTTAATATTAGCCTAGTACGTATTAGTAGTAGGTATGCAGTAACATATGTGCCCTATATAGGTACTCTCTTTTACTTTAGATAGATAAAGAACTTACTATAATTAACAGTATAGATTTAAAGAGTAAGCACTTTAGACTGTAGATCTATATCTAGTAGCCTTTACTTATATAATTACAGATCTGTATTACAGATCTGCTAGTGTAACTATACAGAATTAATATATAGATACAAAGAGATTCTATTACCTTAGAAGGCACAAAGAGTTATGTGTATATTTATCTTACTTAATGTTAGTAGCAGTTACTAGACATACTGTGCCTTATAGTAAGATTAAACCTTTTTATACTATTATATAACTATTTTCTATAGGACAGATATAGTAAAATAGGAGCACTTGCAGCCTAATAGTGTTTAAGTAAAGGTCTAGTTATATGCAAGGCTAGCTACTGTATAAAGTATCTCTTCTCTAGCTATACGCTAGTACTATAATTTAATGCTAGGCTCCCTCTGTATGTACACACCTTAGCTCTTTAGAGTAAGTAGCTCCCTGTTTAAGCTAGTTAAGTAGGTAGGACAACTACGCTAACATTTTACTAGTTTATTTACTGCTAATAGATATAATAGATTCTGCTTTAACACCTTAAAATCTGCATAAAGCTCTGCTAACTTATTCTCTTTCTTCTTAAGATCCTGCTTTAATACCTTAAAATCTGCATAAAGCTCTGCTAACTTATTCTCTTTCTCCTTATACTTATTAATCTCTACTCCTAGTTGCTATCTTGCGTTATCTGTTAGGTTCTTCTAGTGCGCCTAAAGACTGCGTAAATTCTTCTCCTAAGTCTAATATTTAGCTTATATTAATAGTAGGTTGTTACTGTGCTTCTTTACTATCTAGTAGAGCCTTAACCTTAGTAATAAGCTATTATCAGACTTATAATTCTTAATAAGCAGCTTATGTTTATCCTTAGTAGTCTCTTTGCTAAGAGAGTGCTTTATAACTTACTAGGGCAGTAAGTATAGTGTTAGGTATACTAGAGATAACACAGGCTAAGCCTTAACAATTAGAGAAGAGATTAACGTTTTAATTACTGCTAGCAGTAATTTCTGCGTAGCTATTAGCTATGTAAACTGTTTAAATATATAAGATTCCTTACATTAGAATGCTTACTTATCTTACTAATTAATGCCTTTAATAACCTTAGAGCTAGTTTAGTAGTTAATAAGTAACTACATATCTTAGTTATAGCTAGGTAGAATAAATATACTATTATTTTAACTAAGGCTCTCTAGAGACGTAGCTATATAGACTATTTACCCCTACTATACTGTATATAATTACTAGTAGTTCTATAGGTAATAAAAAAGACAGCGTTGCTAAGCTAGATGCAACATACCCTAGCGTAGAGACTATAATAATAGAGGTAATAATAATAAAATAGTAAACTTAGTAAAGTAGGTCTGTGTTAAGCCTTCTAATTAGTATAAGAAGATTATAGAGTATAATGTAATATGCAACAGGGTTAATATAATTAAGGCAGGGGACAACTAACTATATATACACTACAGGTTTAGGCTTACGTGTCTATCTACACTAATTATAAGAGAACTAACAAGACTATTAACTATACTATAAGCTAATATAGATTAAAACCTATATAAGAATATATAACCCTTTAGCATAAGCTTACTAAGTTTTCTATAGTATATATTGCACATAACCTAGCTTATAAACATACTCTGCCTTATAGTATAGTTAGATAGTATTAACTAATATATACTAAAAAGCTATAGTAGGAGACAGCCTAGCATTTTCTGTAATAAGGCTGCACGTAACCTAGCTTGTAAACATACTTTGCCTTATAGTATAGTTAGACAATATTAACTAACATATACTAGAAAGCTATATTAGGAAACAGCCTAGCATTTCCTGTAATAAGGCTGTATATAACCTAGCTTGCAAACATACTCTGCCTTATAGTATAGTTAGACAGTATTAACTAATATATACTAGAAAGCTATGTTAGGAGATAGCCTAGCCTTTTCTATAAGTAGGGTGCACGCAATCTAGCTTATAAACATACTCTGCCTTATAGTATAGTTAGACAGTATTAACTAATATATCCTAGAAAGCTATATTAGAAGATAGGTTAGCCTTTCTTTTCCTGTAACAAGGCTGTACACAACCTAGCTTATAAATATACTCTGCCTTATAGTACAGTTAGACAGTATTAACTAACGTATTCTAGAAAGCTATGTTAGAAGACAGGTTAGCCTTTCTTTTTCTGTAATAAGGCTGCACACAACCTAGCTTATAAACATACTCTTAATAGTACAGTTAAACAATATTAACTAAGATATCCTAGAAAGCTATATTAGAAGATAGGTTAGCCTTTCTTTTCTTGTAATAAGGCTGTATGCAACCTAGCTTACAAATATACTCTTAATAGTACTCTGTTTTACAGTATATATTAACAGTATTAAACAAAACTGCCTTTAAGGTCTAGATAATAATAAGATTGCTAGATTTAATATATAGGTACTGCCTAAAACGTGTACTCTCCTACAGAGGTATAGCACAGCATCTATTCTCTTGTTAGAAGAACCTAAAGAACTAGTGTTAACCTAGTATAAGTAAGCTAGAGGTTCTAGCTAACTTAAAACAACGTTGTAGATATTTAAAAATTACAACTATTATTATAATATACGTAAGAGATTTGTATAAAGCATAGAAGCTTTAAGCAGACACTAAGTCTATAATAGAGTATTTACTCTTACACATGCGTATTAAGAAAGCAGTACTTAGTAACAAGCTAGACCTAATTTTATCTTCTAGTTTTTAAAGAGATTTGTATACGCTAGCTCTATATTAATATAGCAATAAAAGTAACCTAGTTATGTGTTTATTGCTATTAGGTAACAGCTATGTTATAGGTACGTTAGATGCTATAAGGCACAATAGAATTCTATTAGCAATATTACTACAGTCCCTCTTTAAGGTAACTTAGATGTCTAATAATAGTATACTAGCAGGTTAAAGCTAGATAGCTAAATAGAGGTACCTAGTTTTCTATATATATAAATAGGAACACAACTACTAACGCAACAATAGCAGAATTCTATAACTAAATAATCCTAGTAAGTATAGCTTTAAGTCTTAATTAGACTATATATTTGCGTTCTAGTTATAGAAGGTCTAATGTACACGTAGAGACGTTTAATCCCTACTGTCTAATCTATGTATAGAAGAGCTCTGCAACATGTTATTATTCTTAAGCGCCTGCTAGTAGAACTAAAAGTTAGAGCGTATCCCCTTTAGTATACCTAGTAAGAGTTTCTAAGTTAACTGCCTTAAGGTTCCTATAGGTGTAAATAGAGATAGTCTACCTGTTATAACTAAGATAGTATACTGCAACACCTTAGAGGTTGTGTAGTTTCTACTAGGCTACTAACTGTTTAAAGAAACTATACACTATAGGCCTGTTAAACTATTCTAGGATAAATTAAGTAGAGTGTAAGTTTATAACAAACTACACACTAGTAATTAGTAGTAGGAGACATAAGTAAAGCTACTACTAGGCGCAACAGTAGTACTAATAATAATAGTAGTAGATAAGACCCTAATAACTATGTTGCACAGTAATATAGTATATTAGCCTATCTATCTAATAATAGGAAATATTAAGAGAGATGTTTAACATGCCTATTATTAGTGTAGTATTATATTACTTAAGTTTGTACTAGAAATAGATTGCAGGAAGAACAGTAGTAAGGAAAGTATAAAGTATACACTATACTACAGTGCTATATCTTATATACTGCGCTGTAAGTTTTGCTACTCTTATTTTATACTCTAGTCTATAGTATATAGAAGCATTTACTAACATATATACAGCACTAGAAGTAATTAGCTAGGCTAGCAAAGACATATTATATGCTAATAGCTAGATATATAGATACTACATAATACTGTGTAGCATTATTACAGACTACTAAGAACAGACGCTTATTACAGAAGTTAAGAACAACTAGTATTATATAATCTATAAGGTTCCTCTAGGAGAATAAGAAGATTTGCTAAAAGGCCTATAGGATTTTAGAACACACTAAGACACATAAGAGTAGATATAAAGGTAATACTCTATACATGTTAACCTATTAAGCAATAACTAGGTGCATAACGCACTATGTTTTGTATAGAACTATAAGCACTTTAATATCTATAAAGGTATACTTATAGATCTCTTACACTAGCTTCTTAAGAGACTAGTTATATACATAGTAAAATAGCTCTAGTAGTATATTAGTTAGGTTATACTAAAGAAATAAGTACTAAGAGGGAGAAAGGTAGTATAAACAGAGAAGACTCTACTTAACTAATGTTTTAAAGACGTGCTAGTATACATAGTACTATACAGATTTGCTTAAACAGACTTTAGCAAAGTTACACAGTAGACTAGCAATAAGTAGAAAGTACTTATAAGACAGCTTATTCTAGTTATTACGCCTATTCTATGCAGAGAACACCTATATATATTATACTTTACTTAAGTAGTGTATAACTTTGTTATAATTGCCTAATACAGATTACATAATAATAATATACTTACCTACCTTAACAATGCTCTAAAGCAGATAGATATACTTAAGCACTTATTCTAGACCTTCTATCTACGTAATAAAGACAAACTATATACAGAGCACTTTAATCTACCTAAACTCTACAGATTAATATACTAGAAGTACTTTATTAAGACTTGTAGAAGTCCTAATAGGTACAACACTAGTCCTAACAGGGAAGCGCTATATAACTTCCTACTAAAGGTTATATATAAGCTTACTAATAAAAGAGATTTCCTTATGTAAATTAGTTGCTTAAATAGTTAAATAGTTATATTACTGTCCCTTAAAGCCTATATAATTACTAAAGGCAGTAATTATACTAGCAATACAATAAGGCAGGTAGATAATATCTATATAAACATAATATTAGGTCCTGTTTAGCTGCGCTATATTAGCTAGGGTCTAGGCTAGATGTTTAATATGCAGGCGCAATGCTTAGGGGCGTATACTACGCTAACAGGCATATAGGTGCCTATTAGAGAGGCAGCTTATCTATCTAGCATCTCTAACCTAAACATTGTGTTAGCAGTATTTGTGTAAGATTAAGCAGGTATCTGTACTCTGCGCAATAGTACAAACACAGATACTACTTCTCTAGTCCTAATAATTAAAGCTAAAGTGCTTAAATAGATAGAAAGCATAGTTATTTAGGTATATCTATCTATAACTTGCTAGAAGCAGGAGGGTAAACATCCTACTAACACTAAGTTTGCTACTTAGCAGTATATTAAATGTAGGCTATAGAGTACTTTAAAGGAATAGAAGAAGGATTTTATAATAGCTACTAAATCTAGTAATTAAGTAAAGCTAGGTCTGCACTCTTCTAATAATAGCTAGTAACTGCATAGTAAGACTGTAGGGCAAGTTAAACTTATATTTACTGTCTAGCCTAGACGTTAACTTAATCTGCTTACTCTGCTACCTATAACATTTACTAGCGTTATACTTAACTAACTTTTAATAGTTAACTTAGGCTAACTATACTCTGTACACAGGATAATTAAGCTTAAGTGTTATAGCACTATAGACCTAACAGACCCTTCTACACTTAGCAGTAGGAAGGTATTTAATCTGCCTATAATATAGAAAGGAATCTACGTAGTGCTAGGCTCTGCACAATCCTTACTATTGTATATTAATAACTATATTAATTTTAAACTCTATAATAAACTCTACTTACCTACATTTAAAGAGGATAGTAACTGTATTATAAAGCAGTTTGCGTGTTATCTAAAGCAAAGCAATACATTAGTAAGCGTTTAAGGCTCTAGGAACGTTAAGTAACTACTAGCGCGTAAATAAAATAAATTTGTAAGGCCTACTTCTACTTAAGACCTAGAGAAACAGTTAATTAATGTAGAGGTTTTAACAGACTAGGCCTGTAAATAAAGACAGAGGCAACTAGTAATAGAAAGTAACAACAATAAGAACTAGGCAGCTATCTAGATAGATTAACCTATTAATGTTAATTAGTTAAAAACGTACTATTATAACAGTTTGTTAGCAGAAGGCTAGTGCTACAGTAGCAGCTACAATATTAATATATAAGTCTAGATTAATATATATATACTAGCTTCTACTCTTACTCTCTCTTTTAGGTCTGCTTCTCTCTCTTATTTTCCTTACCTTACTCTGTCTATTAATCTTACCTTTACTGCCTCTTACCTTAGCTATAAGGTTCTTCCTAGTACGTGTAGTATATAAAGCTAGTGTTATATACTTCTCCTTCTCTAATAACATCTCTTTTAATCTCTACTCTAATTATAGGTAGAAGTAACCTTTACCCTAACATACGCGCCTGTAGACTTATTAGCCTTATCTAACTCTATATTTACTTCTCTGCCTTACTAACACGTTACTTACTACATATAAGCAGACTTATTGCATTTTTAGAGACTTTTATTACAACATATAGCTTCTTAAAAGTAATAAGCTATACCTTTAGTACTGTATAACTAGATAACTTAAACGCCTAAGCACAGCTCTTGCTGCCTCTATACTGTTACCTGTAAACATGCTATAATCCTTGTACATAAGCCTACTTAAGGAGAATTAGTGCACTATATACTCTGTAACTAGATATATAGTCTGCTAGGCGCTAGCCCCTCCTATACACTAGCCTTCTACATTAACTCTAGTAGGCTTCTGTGCTAGACTACTAACTAAGCTAAAGCTAGAGGTAGTACGTTAGATAGTGTAATACTGCTAGGTTAATATTATATAACCTAATATAGAGATATTATACTTCTAAACCTATGTGCTAAGGCAGCTCCTATAAACTACATAAGAGATAATAATACTTACTAAGAGTGTGCTTACTAATATATATAAGTAATTAGTACTGTGTATTAATATAGTGCTTCTAAAATAGTGTAGTAGGCAGCTAGGTAAAGCTAGCGCAGAAAAGTACAGTATACTAAAAGGCTACCTAACCTAAAAGGACATAGAGATATAGTGTAGGGTAGCGCTTATAATAGCAATACAAGGCTTATAGCATATAAGCTGTTCTACTTTTAATAGAGAGGTAGGATTGCAGTTTAATAAGAAGGCTCTTAACATGTTTATTAACAGCATAATTAGGCAGCTTTACACTGCTAAGCTGTAGTAAGAGCGTAGAATAGATAATATTCTAGCCTATATTATTTACTACAACCTTTATGTCTTTTTTACAGATACTATCCTGTAACTCCTCTTTAACTACGTAGTTAAGGTAATATTAGTTCTATATAGTTTTAAGGAGATAAGTAGCAAATTACTAGAAGAGGTAGTATAAGACCTACGCTATATAGCAGATTAGCTAGAGGTGTACGTAGAGCTGCATGTGTACTACAATAATATCTACTACCTAGAATAGGAGTCTTAGTTTAAGAAGGTAAAGGGAGTGCTAATTATTAAGTATTGTAGTTTAAATAAGAGGAAGGCTGCTTAGCTATTGCTAGTTTCTATAAGCCTTTAGCTATAGAAGCTTAAGTTAGAGACTAGAGAAAGGATACACATAGGTCTGCTAGATCTAATACACTAACTGCAGAGTAGAAGTAGGTTTATTAAGTAAGCTAACTAGTTATAGAAAAAAGCAAATAAAGTATCTAACATGCTGTCTAGCAGTTACACTTGTTTATATATGTAAACACGTATAATATTCTAGATATATTATATAGTATAACAAGATGTTATTAGAATAAGGTATAATAAGTTTTATGCTGTACTGTGTTCTATAGTACACCTTAGATTTATATTAGGTATCCCTAGTATCTTAAGTAATAGTAGATTCTATCCTACACTGCTTTTTAGCTTCTAATACATACCTGTAAATATTACTAATTTACTTATAGAGAGCTTTAAGTTTAGAATAAGCATCCTTAAACTAATGCTCTACTAATAACTAATATCTACACTTATTAGACTAACGCTTTTATGCTCTGTCTATAAGATATTTCTAGGTAAGCTAGGTATTATACTGTTGCTTTAACTTGCTATTAAACGCACTCTTAACTACTTACAACTTAATAGCGTGTATATTGCTTAAGAGTAGTAGTTTAAACAGTGCAATGCCTACATAATAGCTAGCTCTGTTTAGAGTTTATCTTTAGTAGTATTATTACTCTCTACTTTCTTTAGTTTAGCAATGTTAAATAGCGCAGCACTAACTATCCTGTTTTAAGCTGTTAGTAGTAGAGATAAGGGACCTATAAGCTGCAGCCTCTAGTAGTTCTTTACTAAAGTTAATAGACTTCCCTATTCTAGAGATAAGTATTATTTAGTGTTTATACCTATTAGAAGTAGAGTTAGCAGATATTAGTATACGTTGCGTGTACTACAGACTAATAAACTTACTATATAGGCTTTAAGTGCTGTGTTGTAGTTAGATCTAATAACTACTAACAGTAGGAGAGGTTTCTGTAGGCTAATACATAACCTAACAGCTACTATATCCCTGCAGCAGAGTTAATATAGAGGTAGAGCATTTGCCTAATAGACAGAGGAAATGCTAAGATTACTGTAGCAGTACCTAAGTTAAGTAGGGAGAAATATATATAGAAAACTATAGTGTAGACTATTATCTATAGTACGCTTTAGAGTACATAGCTGCTCTTACTCTTTTATCCTAGTTAGAAGGTAGACACTACTAGCTATACAGTAAGAAAGGTTATATATATATACTTAAGCTGTAACAGTATAATTATATACTCTGCAGCTAATAATTTTACTACAGATTTTTTAACTTCTAGTAAAGGCTAGGTTGTTATTGTTATTAGATAGTGCTAACAAATATACTGTGCTAAGAAGTATAAACTAGGTACTAGCACTAGTAACTGCTAAGCTATGCTCTACCTTTAACTAACCTGTATAATACTAGACTATATTAACTAATAGTTTAACAACTATACTACCTAACACTTAATATAGGAATAATATGTTAAATAAGACTATTAGATATTATTAAAGACAAGCTTAGCCTAAGCAACAGACAGTATAAGGTAATATACACAGCTTTTGTAATAAAGATATAAAAAGAGAGTTTAATTAGGGCATAGATAAGGAGTATATAATTAAAAGCTATTGCAAGGCAAATAGGCGTAGAAGTAAGGCATAACTATTGCAAGGTCTTAGGTAGAGTATTAGATGTAACTTTTAACACAAATACCCTCTAAATTACGCAATATATTAACAGCAACATACGCTAAGTAAAGCAGTAATAGAGATAAGTAGATATAAGAAGAAAGAAGGTAGGCAATAATTGTAATATCTTATTACAACAGCAGTGTTTAGCGCTATACTATATAAAGAAGCAGCTAGGGATGTATAGGGTACTAGACACTCTACACCTAGCAGGAAGCACACTAACAAGCTGCTTTTAGATATAATACTAACAAAGCACCTATTAGAATAGGACTATATATAAGAGAGGGTTATAAGTAACAGCAGTAATATAGTATAATACACACACATAACAAACACAGTTTCTAACCCTGTTATAATTGCTACTATTCTACTACCTACGCTTAAGCAGAAGCTATAGCTTATTTACAGCTCTACTACGCTGCAATTGCTAACCTCTGCAGAGATCTAATAAACTATAACAGTATCTATTCTATCTATACTGTGCGTATAGTATGCAAAAGAAGGCTTAGAGTTTATAACACTATTATAGAGTTTACTTATAGGGACTAACATAGAAAATACTAAGGATAGAATAGTAGGCCTTCTATACTAACTGTAATGTTAGAGTATAGTAAGAGGAGGGTTTATCTAGCGCTAACAAGGGAGTAGTTAGAGATAATAGCAGTATATCTGCAGTTTTAATTAACTATAAGATTGTTAAACCTAAGTAGGTAAGCGTATATAATACTTAGTCTTAGTTAGTCTATATAGTGTAAGTTTCTAATACATAAGGATAGAAATAATGTCTAGAAAAGGTAAGAACAAATACTATTTATAGGCAGGATATATGCTAATTATAAGGTAGCAGCACTTATATATAAGCCTAGCTACTATAAGAGTCTAATGTCTAATTACAAGACTTCTTAGCTAATAGGTAATCTAGGCGTTATATTAGTTAAAACTTTGCCTACTCTGTCTGCGCAGGGCTAGAGCTGTCTACAACACTACTTAGCTAGGCTTAACACAGTTTTATTACAACTTTATATAACAAGGTAGCCTGCTATAAACCTAACGCGTAGACTACTATGCCTGTAACCTTCTATATATATAAGTATACACTAACTACACTATATAACTAGATTTTATACTCTATACTAGGTTAAGGAGAATAAACATAATGTCTAAGAAGGTAAGTTACCTAAGTTTTTAAGACGTGTAAGGTATAATACCTAGTATAAGTACTGCTAATAGGTAAAGAAAACACCTGCTAGAAGTAAGTAAAAGCTCTCTTTAGGTTTTTGTAGTAAGACAATAAAATAAGCAAATATAGCACCTTCTAGTACGCAGGAAGATAGCAGCATAGCAGTAAGGTTAACTACTTAATAATTTACTATAGCTAATTAGCTTAGTAGTTGTCTCTAAGGAGTTTGTTAGTGTCTCTTAAAGGGCTGTGCACCTTACAGCAGACAACATCTATATTATCTCTATTAGTATTATTTATAGATAGCTAAGCTAGAGACCTAAAGCTTAGTAGCTGCTTACAAACTACAAACACACGTGTAGAGGTATTAGACAAGAATAAGTAAGACTGCTAAGATAGAGAAGAGAAGAGTAAAGTATATATAGATGCTAGGTACAGCACTGTATACGTATATACCTACAAGAGCACAGGCTAGAGGATACTATAAAAGTACTGTAATATTAAGGCTAATAATATACTAGTTGCAAAAGCTGTGCAAACAATACTACTAGGTAGGATGCTATATAGTAAGATAATTAATAATTATTAGATAGATCTATAAACACCTACTTATAATCTATTGTTTGTGCGTCTTATATTAAGCTCCTAGATAGAAGCGCACAAAAATGTTAATAAAGGATTCTGCTAACACATCTTAGTACTTACTAGCCTATCTGTTCTTTTCTATGTAAGTTTAATACTAAAAACGTACTATTAATAAGAGTATAACCTGTTTAGCTTTAAGAGATACCTATTATATTTTATACACAGATAATAATATATATAAGGGATATAGTATAAGCAGTGTACAGCTTTAATATAACATAGAAAGAGTACTTAAGTTAGCTATCTACTCTGCTAACAAAGAACTTCTGCTATATAGCTAAAGACCTAACTAAGACATAAATGTAACCTTCCTACTCTGTTATTTGCTAATGCTAACACCTTTAAGCCTACTTAACAGTAGTTTCTATATAGCGTAATTGTATAAATCCTATTAGAAACTCTCTATAGCAAGATATAAGATATACTTACTATAAACCCTAATAGTGCGCAATACTTTAAGAAGCTTAGTAGAATAATAATATATTTTCTTTATACACAGCTATAGTAGGCTTTAAAGGAATAGAAAGATAAGTTATATACAACACAGAATATATTATCTTAGCTTCTGCTAAGTATATATAAGGGACTGTAAGGTATAGTGCTAATACTGTAAAGGTCTTTACACAACATTGCTATATTAATAAGAGGGATAGGCAGAGCGCTAGCAGAATACAGTAAGAGATAAGATAATAGCAAAGGTATAGATATGTATACAACAGCTAAAAGTAATAAACGCTTATATGCTAATAATATAAAATAAATATGCTAACAACTTAGACAACCTACTTAGCAAAGATAAGGTATTATTACTTAATACAGAGATAGAAAGCGTTGCAGCTATAGATAATAAAGTAACTTAGGACATGCATTGTTAGATACAAAGGTTACTACTAGAAACCTTACTACCTAATAAGACGCGTAATACAAGACAGGACACTTCTACCTTAGAAGTAGGTAGAAATAATAATCTGTTAGTTATAGGGCAGCAAAGCTATAATTAAAGAGGTAATAGTAGTTTAAAGAAGGTATAAGAGACCTGTGCAGTAGAGTTAGAGCGTGTAGATAGGTTAATACACACTATTTATATTAAAAGGCATATAACACTTTAGGAGTTTTAGGTGTTATACATAGTAGATAATACATTAATTGCAATATAGGAGGATAATAAGATTATTAGTTTAGACTATAATATAGGCAGCTTTTGCAAAAGGCTATAGGTAAGGAAAAAAGAGAAGAAAGTACAACTCTACTGCTTTGTTAATAACCTATTAGAAGAGAGCGCAGTCTATTTTAACAGCTTAATAAATAGCACAATATAAACTAAACTAATAGAAAGAAGAAGCTAAGAAGGGAGAAGAGGCTAATAGCCTACAACAGCTGTATATAAGAAGTAGTTTTATATGCACGCACTGTCTACATGCCTATACTGTACTATACAGTATAGTATAAATTAAGAGAGTATACACTTACTATAAGGCATAATGCTACTATAATAACTATAAATATACTGTACTACACAGTATAAATTACATAGATATGTAACTATAATAAGGCATAGTAGGAATTACAGCAACATTTATATACTATAGGGCATAGTATAAATTTAGATACTATAGAAGGACTATAAGGCATAGTATGTATTAAGGCAATATGCACGTACTATAAGGCACAGTATAAATTTAGAGACTATAGAATAAGTATAAGGAATATACAGTGCTACGTATAGTAGAGTTAGTTGTATATATTATCTAGTACTATAAGTAATTTAATACAAATAGTAATAGCGCAATTAAATCTATATATACAGTACTTAGAAGCAACTTCTATACTATAGCCTACAGTATAAGTAGCTAATAGATTAGGATAGTATCTAGTACTTATATGCGTTGCGTGTATTAAGGCAGTAGAACGCGTATTTAGAACATAGCACAAGTATTCTACGTTATTAAGCAGTTATAGAATATAGCAACCTGTTATCCTGTTGTTTTAGCTATTTTAGCTGTGTTTTCTAACATTAGGGCTGTTACAGCTGCTAGGCAGACGTTAAGTAAACGTGCTACGCGTACTAGCAACTCTACGTTTCTACATTTTTTTCCTAATATACTAGGATTTAAAACTTTTTATATCTCTTTTATTATCTAAATTTTTATATTCTTTCTAAAGTTCTTTTTTAAGTATTTTTCTTTTTCTACTAAAGCTCTACATTATAAAGAGAAGAAGGTAAAAAAAAAAAAACTAAATCTTATATTTTTACTCTAGGATCTGTAGTAGATAGATATTATTACAGTAGTATAGAGATAAGAAGAAGAGAAAGCAAAGAAGAGTAAAAGAGAAAGAAGTAGGCAGAGCTTATGTAAGGACTCCGGCTTAAACCTACCTAAGCTACACTAACCTAAAAAGGTACAGTAATCTATTAGATAGATTAACTAGGGTTTAAACAGTATATATCCCGTAACAGCTTAATACATAGTCACGTTACTTGTATGTAAGTAGTAGAATGTACAAGGAATTACAGGAATAGTTATTAGAATAGTTATTAAACCTTAAAGCAGTTAAAGTTAAGAGTAGATTAACTAGCTAATAACAGAGTAGGAGATATATAAATAGTATAGATATATATACACTCTAGACATAAGCCTATCTAAAATCTAGGTATTAATACTAGATTACTTAAGTAAAGAAAACCTAACCTACCTACCGTAGTGGTAGTGTATGTATCTAGCATGACTGCTTCCCTTCTTCTTCTTCTTCTTCTTCTTCTTCTTCTTCTTCTTCTTCTTCTTCTTATT
>SATZ01000693.1:0-15915 GCA_004335205.1 Ascochyta viciae-villosae | reverse complement strand
GGTTGAGGGGGCGGGGGCGGGGGTGAGGGTTCGCAGATTGGGGAAGGGGGATTTGGAGACTGTCGGGGCAAGGAAGTGGTTTCTTTGTGCTGGGGAGGCGTTGAAGAAGGAGGTGGTGGGGTGGTTGGAGGGGCGGGAGGTGGTGTTTGAGGATTTTGGGTATTGAGGCTTGGGATTTGCCTGTTCGATCTCTTTTCTGTCGTTAGCCGTCTGTGGGGTTTTCGATATTGCATGATGCAGGGTAGAGTTTGAGATACATTCTTCGTGCTCTTTAGCTGTTGGGAGGGCATCTATATCTACCGTTTCTTGTCCGCCCACGGCGCCCTCGTACTCGCTTCATCACCACCCGCCCCGGAAGATGTACCACCCGCACCAGCCCAAGGCGCCGCAGTACCCCCCACCCCAGGCGGCGGCATCCTCGCGGTCCCCACACCGGGCTGCGGCGCCCTCGTACTCCCCGCCCACGGCGCCCTGGTAGGTTGATTCGGTCCAGCAGGTACATCAGGACCAGACGCCTTCGCCCACGGTGCCGCCGTCATTGGCATCCCGCCAGCAGCAGTACCACCACCACCAGCCAGTGGATCTCTCAACGCTGGCTGCGGTCCCGTCTGTCTAGCCGTGGGCGCCGAGTTAGACGGCGTGACGGCTTTCGGCTGCGACGACGTGTGCACGCTAGCCTGGATCTGGGGCGCATTGGGGTCCGCGGTCCAGGAGAAGAGGGAGCCGAAGGGGAAGTGTTGGACGACGGGGAATTTGGAGAGGACTTCTGCGTTGTACATTTTTATCATGCCCTGCGATGGTGGTTGTTAGGATTGTACTTCTTTTGCGATTGGGGGAAAAGGAGCATAGAGTACGCACTTTGTTGATCTTGGCCCATCCTGCTTTCACGCCCGATACGTCGTATAATATCGGACTGTGTTCCCAGAACGGACCTTTCTTGACGTCGTAGATGAAGCCGATGGCGCTGAAATACATGTTCCGTCCTCTTTCGCGCTGCACGGCTGCGGCCTTGGCGACGTCTGCTGGGTTCGGCGCGTTGGCAAGTGAGCCCTCGGTTGCGATGTCTGCGGGGGTTGATATGGGCGGGGAGAATTGCGCGCTGCCGAAGATGTACGATACGAAGGAGTGGTCGTCTAGACCCCATACGCCGTGCGAACCTGCGGGTTCGAGCGTGTATGTGAGGATCAGACGACGGATCAGTGCGAGGTAGGGTTCGATTACTCCGAGCACTATGCCTCGTTCTTGATCGCCGTCTTGGGATGCGGGGAAGGCGTTGAGTTTCCAAAGACAGCCCAAGAAGGCGAGGAAACTCAGTTCGTGTCCCGTGCCGTAGTCTAGTCGTTGCGAGCTGCCGAAGCTGCCAATGAAGTAGGCTTCCAGCTCGCTTTTGGCCGAGGCTTCAGACGTAGACTTGTAGGCCAGCACCTCTGCTGGCAGGTACTGATCGAGGAGGTCTGAGGCTCGCTCCCGCACGATGTCGTACCACTTCCTGAAGCTTACATTGCCGAACCGGCGAGGGCCGGTGTCTGGTGGTGCTTCGTCGATGATCGCAGTCAGTGCCTCGAGCAGCTTGGCGAGGCTCTGAACCACAGGCGGGTGCGGCACTTCCGCATCTTGCAACGTCCACTCTTTCGCTGTTACTGTGCCCTGCTCTTCATTCCTGACTTTCCTGGGGATCATCGACGTGTTCAGTTGGAATATGAAAGTCATTATGTCGGCGTAGGCCTTTGATGCCAAGAAGAACGTGACATCATCGCCGTCGTTGATGCACTTTTTCGGCGTCTCGAATGCATGGCTTTTGGCGCGGTCCAGCCTCGTCAGAGCAGGCGTTGATGTTGTGTTCGAGGTCATGATGGATTGGGTGTGGTGTTGTGGTTGGTGCCGGCGCAGGGCATGTGATGGCGCGTTTGGCTCGGGGGCGGTGTTCGTTGTTCGCGGGCCCGCACCGCGATTGCCAACCTCTTGGTTTAGGGTTCCTTCACCCCACACCGCATGCCACGTCACATGCGTAACAAGCAGGGCGCTATTTCTCGCGACGGTGGTGTGGTAACGAGCGCATTGCAAAATTGAGTGCCGCTTGATCTGCTTACAATGCCGTCCTCATCTGCAGGTAGGCACAAAGTCGTGTTGTGTTTCTTTGTTTGACAATACAACAGCTGCCCACAGTCGTGCCCAATCTTCTTCTTCGCTCGCACACAGCGACGCTGAAGCCGCATCGCAGCAGCTTCTCGCCGAGAGCAGTCCCTTGAGACGTCAACGCGCTGCGATCCGCGCCAATCAACTCAATCTTGCCCGTGTAGACGCGCTCCCCAAGCCGCCCGCGATGGCTCCTTCGACATATGCAGGGAATCCAGGAAAGCTAGGGAAGCTGAAGCGAATCAGTTTCTCTGGTGAGACCCAGAGGAAGGCTCGAGGTGTGAAGGTGTACGACATAGAACCCAGCCCACAGAAGAGACGCTCCTTGCCTGTGCAGGCTGCAGCATTCATAGAAGAAGATCAGGAAGACAGGTCCGTTGCTAGTCAAGCCGAAGACATGGTACCAGAGACGAGTCAAGCTGAGCCTGAAGCCGATCAGTCTGTTGAGAACGTAGACGGAAAGGACCTGTCAGGTCAGAACAACGGAACAGCAGGGGAGCGCATAGACGAACAATTAGTGGTCTCATCGGTAACATCGTTACAGGAGGATGCATCATCAGCTACCCATGATTCGTCAACTCGTCCGTCCAAACGCAAGAATGCAGATAGCGCAACGTCTGCTCGCCCTTCCGACAGTGGTACTGCTGAAGTGCAGGATGCGGATGTGCACGTTTCTGGGATGAGTACGACGCAGGATGGTAAGGCGCCTGTGGGAAAGAAGCGTAGACTCTTAAAAGGTCCGAAGTTTCTGGACCCAGATACTGATGCTCTGGCGGATCATCCGAGTGTTCCCATCGCCACAACCCAGTACGAGACTCGGCCGCGCGGCGATCCCCAACCTGAGGTTCAGATGACCATCAGGTCTACTCGGAGACAAGTGTCACTGGAGGAGGCTGACAAAGCGGCGATTGCGGCTGTAAATGCTGTTGTCGCTAAGACTTCTAAATCGCGCGAGCCGTCACGACGTTTAAGAACCAAAATAAAGGCGAAGCCCAAGGCAAGCAAGATGAAAACGCCTTCAGACAACAAGACGTTGGAGCCTGAGGAAGCAGATAAGGATAACCGAGAAACAGACCCGCAAACTACAGCAGCGCAGCCAAAGAGCATCGTAGAGCCCAACGGCGAGGGCGAAGACGCTGATCAGGACATCGAAGTCTCGGAGAATGACAAGGAGCACGTGAACGAAGACAGGGAACCTGATGCTGAGGTCGCAGATCTGCCTGCTCTGCCATCAACCAATATGCAACCCACCCAGCTCCTTGCGCTAGACAAAGTGTTCCAGTACACAGACTCTGAGGAACGCCCCGGGCGGTGTTTAACTAGATTTGGTCGGAAGATCTATCACACGTGCGACAGGTCGCGTGTTACACTCAGCCAGTCTGGCAAAGGCCCTACGCTGGAAGATGTTGCTAAATGCATAGACGAAGTCGTCAACCTGCTTCGAACGATTGATACGAGGATCGAAGAAAATAGAAGATCCAGCTTTAAGACCGACGCGTTCGCACATCTCTTTCGCGTCTTGACCTTAGTCCTCAAGGCAATGTACGACAAGCTGCAAGAGACGGAAGGCGATATCACCAGATCCTTGAACGCCATGCAGATACTGTATCCTTACGTTGGCGAGATCCTCAGATTCAAGGATGCTATCGATGGCTGGAAGGTGACTCTGCCGCCGCGTGAACCCGGTGACAGACTCATCAAGGATGTCGAAAGTCTTCTGATTATTCCCCTGAGAGCTGTCGAAAAGAAGTTTCGATTCTGGCTTGGACGGCTCGAGAGCGCCGAACAGATACTTCAGGCTCACCTCGATCTACAACGGAAGCAGCAGGAGCAGGAGCAGGAGCTGTTGAGGCAGGAAGAGAAGCTGAGTGTGAGGAAGGAGAGGAGGAAGCGTTGGCAGGATCTTCACATCGTTCGAATGCAGTGCGAACCCGATGCTGCACGAAGGCGAAGACTCAGGTTCGTCGAGCCCATTGAGCTGGTGGAAACCGACGCAAATGGGGAGCAGTTCGAGCGCATACCCTGCTTTGGAGAACGCAGTATGGCGCGACCGCAATGGGCCGCTGCGCCTAGCAGCAGGGAGTGGACGGATGAGCAGGAGACAGTGCTGCTTGATGCTCTGCAGTCAAGTGCTGGTAAGTTTGCTTGGTCGATCACTTTTGTTTGTGTTTTACTAACCAACATCATATAGCCTTGGAAGATATTTTCAAGGCGCACTGTCGGCCTGGCGGTGCTCTGCGCGCCTTCTCGGTCTCAGACATTGCCGTTAAGATGGCCTGGGTGCGCTCGGGATGGTCGCGGCTGTCACAGCAGCACGGCTGGGAGATCCCAGAATGGGCCAAGAACATCCCAGTGCTGCCCTAGTTCAACTTGTTGGATGTCCTGGGGAGTGTTTACTTGTCCTTGAGCGATACCCAACTGTCCTGATTTTTGACATCTTCTACAAACAGACTTTGCGGCGCCTGTTCGCCTTTGGTCGTGTCTCGGTGCACGTTGACCACAAAGTGAGACATGTTGTCGCGTCACGCCTGCACTGATTGTTGCTGGAGGATGGCAAACTGGGATGATGGCATAACTACTTACTGCCCTTTTCTCCGCTTTTTGTCTCGCATCTGCTACATCATTTCATATATATGTTATGTCTTCTCTTTCCCCTCTCGCGCTCTTCATGTATGCTGCCTCGCTACCGCGTTTTCTTAACCAGACTTTTCCGCGCAAGTGAAAGAGCGTTGCTATACGCGCTGGACCCCAAATCTTGGTGAAGTGGGCCGGCTGCAAAGAGATCGAGCCATAGTGAAAGGTAACCATTCGTCCTCGTACATATATCAGCTGTCCGCTCGCTTTGCGTCTTCCTTCCATTACCATCAGAGCTTCTCGACTTTCAACAAAAGAAATCCCTGACCAGTTCTTCGCCAGTACACACCTTTCATCATCGCTTTTCCGGCACCTACTATTTCCCAAAATCATATATCGAGTCGTAAGTTCTCAGGTCCAGTTCTTCGAATACCTCCAACAACCCACACACTCTCAACTTGCATCATCAACACGCTCTACTACGAGCTAACTTACTCCAAGTCCTTATCTCGCAGCGTAATCTCCGAGCACAACGCCATCAACTACCTCCACGACCACTCCACCACCCACAAGCAAGATCACCGCGTAAAATGGCTTTCTCCAACCGTTACGCCCTGCTCGATCAAACTTCTCTGGAGACTATCAGCAAGCTCCGCAGCTTGCCCAAGCAGGATCAAAAGACGATGGTCGCCGCTCTGGAGGCGCAGGATGAAGCTGATCGCGCTCAAGATGCTGAGTGGCTTGCGGAGAAGGCGGCAAAAGACGGGGCATGTGCTGTCGATGGCGCTTTTGCTCTGTCTGCTGATGTTCGTAGGATGTCTTGGGCAGATGAGTGTCAGGCGGAAACTGAAGCTGCTACTGATGCTGAAGCTGATGCCGATGTGGAGGCGGCGGAAGGGTGTGGGAACGTCACCAACCATTCTTCGCGCGCCAAGAAGATGAACGAGAAGACTGGAGGTCTCCATGGCGCGGTCGTTGTGCAAAATATGATTGGAGATAGTGATGAAGAACACTCCGTGCCAGACGCCACGACCGCTGACGAAACCGACGATGACGCGGGTGCCGTCAACAACGCTGTGCTTTCTACCACCAAGACCGTCGCTACAAAGCGTACCCCTTTCCCAGAATGGGACGATTACATCGCGGGCATGCCATCTGTATTTGCTCCAGCTGCTGTCACGTCTGCTCCAGAACCCGACTCCTCTGCGAGCTCATCAGCCGCAGCGCCGTCGTACGCTGCCGCGGCTACGTCTGAAGTGAATGGGTGGAAATCTACCACCGATACCGAGGTGGACGATGTTGTTGTGCTGCGGGAGGAGCTAGGGGAAATGAAGGAGGAGAAGAAGCAGGTGGAGACTCGTGCCACCGGAGCAGAGATTGCGCCTGGCGCCCCTTCGAAGAGCAAGAAGAAGCGTGCAAGGAAGGCAGCCAAGAAGGCTATTGCGCAGCAGCAGAAGCTTGCTGTCGTTGTTGAGTCTCCAGCAGAGGTCGCTGCGAAGCCACCTGTGGCCCCCGCACCAATTGATGAAAACATCCAGGCTACCACCATCCAGCCGAAGAACATCGGGGTATTTTCAGATTCGCCCTCCCAGCCCGTTGCTGACTCCTCGATCTTTGCTACATCGAGCGTCGAAGAGATCCAGGGTATCTTTGATCAAGTCGACAATAAGAAGGCACTTGTTGATATTGGCGACACCAGACCCTCGCCAAACACATCCATTGGGTCTAGCGAGTTCTTTCAGGAGGCATTCGAGAAGCCCGTCGTCGAGGTCGACGATGGCACGGTCACCACCGCTGGCCACGACGCTGTCTCTGGTGAAGCAGAAGATATCTCGCCAGAGCCTGTGGTTCCTCGCAAGAAAAAGAACCGCACGCGGGCGCAGCGTAGAGCGGCTAGGGAGGTTGCTGCTGCCGCTGCCGCTGCCGAAGAATCTGGAGCAGCGGCTCATGTGCCTCACCTTGATGCCGTGGTTGAGGTTGAGGAGGAAGAGCCGGTGACGAAGATCGAGGGAAAAGACGAGGAAGTCGAGATCAAGGGAGCTTCGCAGAAGATGAAGCCTTCTGGAGCACAGCGCCGCAAGGCGAAAAAGGCTGCCGCTGCAGCCATTGCTCAAACGACGGGATGGCCAGTTGGCAGCTACTTCCTGTCGTGGTCCTATTTGCTTGCTGTTTTCATGGCTCAAATTCTCGTTGTCGCTGTCAGCATCTACCTGATGGTGTGGAGGTAGATCATGAAGCTCACGGATCTCTTGTTTGAAAATATTTCTTTGTCGTTTGTTGTCTTTCTTGTGTATGGCATCAGCGTAGAGCGATATAAGGCGTCTGTGAACAGATCTGATACTGGAGCATCATAAACCAAACATGCATCTTGCTTTGATACTGATCCACATTATTCCAATAAAGTCACAAGAACGGCTCATCACGTGCACGCTTTAAGCAACCCATCTCCAAACTCCACAATCACAAAAACTTCAGCAAAATCCCGATCTTCACCCTCACTTATTTCCTCTTTCCTCTTTGCGCGCCCAATAACATTATTGCCGCTCGTTTCGCCCAGTGGGCCTTAAGTCGCGGGACCTGCGCGGGTGGTCTGATGTTGCTCGGTGCTAGCACCCAATCGGCCCAATTCGGAAGGAATCATGCCACTTTTGGTCTTGGGAGCGTGCGCGAATGCTGGGGATGATTCGGATTTGGGTGTGTCGTGGCTGTGCGTGGGCATGTGATGAGTTGCTACTTAGGTTTGCCATGTCGCACTCGTTGCGCGAGAGTGTTTTTTTCGACACCTTGAGGACGACTACTTCGCGACGCGTTTCCTTGGTTTCTTCACGTCTTTTGTCCAAATCTGCGTAACCTTTTCATAGCCTGATCGGATATTTGGGCATCAATCGTTCATTGGCAGTTGTCGTACACATCAAACGACTCAAAGCAATAAAGTCTTGCTACACGACTCCTTCACGCCCCGCGATGTGGTTCACTCGCGGCTTCTCGCTCACAAATTTCGTCATCGGCACCTCGGCATTGAGTTTCCAAGTTTTTGTTCTGTACCCGTGGCACGAACAGCTGGATGAAGAGTTTAAAGAGCTAAGGAAAGAGCACGCGAGGTTGCTGGATGAGACGCATAAGCAGCACGGAGAGGAGTTGAGGGGAATCAGAGCCGAGTTAGAGGCGCTGAACCGAGAGAAGGGGAGGGGGTGGTTTCGATGAGAGATGTGTTTGAGAGATGCAACCGTGGGAATTGCAGAACGGCAAGACGATGGAGGAAACCGAAAGATGTAAGCCTCTGATGACAAGAACATTGTGGCACACAAACGCTGACGTTGTGAAGAGCAAGGGGAGACGCCGGACCAGCAGCAATGGAAACAACTGCAATGATACCCACAAATACAACAGAATCCTTACCTTTTACTCGTCGCTAATCTTGATGATAATCTTTCCTACTTCAGTCTGATTCTGCAAAGCCTCGAAAGCCGCGATTGCATCACCGAACTCGAATGTCTTCGCAATGACTGGTTTGATGCCATGCTTTTCGGTAAACTGAGCAAACTCGGCCGTCGCGTCGCGATTGAAAGCTACGCAACCTTTGACTGTCTCTACATCAGCAGTAGACCGTAAAGTGGGCGTGCGCGCTTACCTGTTTTGCCTCCGAACAGCAGAGTTGGTACGATTTCTCCGGGTAAATCTTGAGACGCACCCAAAATTCCAATGACGCTGACAAGGCCGCCTTTACGCACACTGTTGATAGACTTCATCAGCGTTTGAGCTCCTCCAAGTTCGATGACCTGGTCAACACCCTTTCCGTCTGTGAGCCGGAGCACCTCTTGGTCCCAATCCGGATGTGTCACATAGTTGATGCCATGCGTCGCTCCAAGTTTTTTGGCTAGTGCGAGTTTCGCGTCCGAG
Organism: Ascochyta viciae-villosae; assembly: GCA_004335205.1. NCBI lineage: Eukaryota > Fungi > Ascomycota > Dothideomycetes > Pleosporales > Didymellaceae > Ascochyta > Ascochyta viciae-villosae. The sequence goes on along the minus strand of SATZ01000693.1, from coordinate 7,305 downwards.
GAAGAGGTGGCAATCACCGTGGCTCCTAAAGCAGCCGCGATCTGGTACCGTCAGCGGTGTAGAAGTAATGTTGTTACGGAATGCATGCCTGGATCGCAAAGCAGCTCACTCCGCCCGTTCCTTGTGTTAAAACTGACTTTCCTTCAAGTCTTTTCTTGTCTTTCCATGCACGTAGTTCGCCGCTCAACGATGCATCGAGGCTCTCTCTGATCGCACTCCAGGCCGTCACTCCCGCGGTCGGAAGGCTGGCACTCTCCCGTGCACTCAAATGCTTGGGTGCTTCGATGACTCGCTCGTCAGATACAACTACCCATTGTTGCAGAACGCCTGGATGTATCAAGATCTTAACTCAGCGGTTTTTAGGTGCTAGACACTTACCGTCTGAGCCTGCCGCGCCATCCACTCTACCCAGATCCAAATTCCTCACATCACCTGACAGCCACTCATTGGGATGGATAAGTACTCTGACCCCTTCGCGAATTGCCCATTTAGATGAAGAGCCCACAGAATGGATAACACCGGCGCCATCGCAGCATGGTACGAGATTCGGCTTATGGTCGCCTGGATACTGAGGCGAGCGTGTTGCGACGAGGAGATCGCGGTAGTTGAGCGACGCGGCAGTCAAACGAATTAGAACCTCGCCATCCCCTGGAGTCGGCATTGAAATCGAAAGTTGCTGGAGGTGTGTAACTGAAGACGCATGCGTAGGTATGGTCCATGCGAGGTTGCTTTTCGTCGATGTCATGGTTGGTGCAACGCTTTCAAGTACGGTTCGATATTCACAAGTGAATGCTTGCAGCACTCCTCAGAGTGCCTGTATCTTTTAATTATCTCCTAGATAGGCTCAGGCGTGCCATTTGAATTCATATTGAGCTTAGTATGGCGATTGGGTAGTGCGCTCTTGATGTTGGATTTCTAAGCCTGCTGATTGCTAAGCTGAGTGCGCCGACACCGATATCTTGATCGATGATCAGCCCTACTAGAGATTGGGAAGGGCACAGTAAATAGATAGAATCAAGGTACCTAGTGTGCACCATGCTTTGTTGTTATTGTGATAATAATTTAGGAATTGTTTCGCTGCAAAGTAGGCCTGCAGCCACCGCCTGGAGGGACTTATTGTTGAAGACACTCCTACAACGAACGAGTTTCAGAGTCAGCCTTGAAGTGATATGAAGACTCATGGTTTTTGGCACCAAACTGTTGATATGATGCTGAAGTAGGCAAACTACGCTGGGAGCTTCAGGCTTGACGTTGGGCGGGGCTTCAATCAAGCAGCGCGACGTCATTGCCCTCGCAGCTTTCTTACTTTGACACAACAGTCCCGGTCACGACTCCACAGGCATTCAAAAAGTTTAGCTGGTAGAAGATAGCGCATATAGAATTTCGTAAGACCCTATGTGCGATTGTTCAGTCCAGGAACTCAACACTTTGCGCCAAAGATGATTGCTAACTGGTATCCATCCCATTCCATCCTAGTCGACGACCTCGACAAGCAACCCCTGGATTACAAGAATGCGTCATCCTTGACATAACAAAAAACCTCATAGGACCCGTGGAAGATCACATCAGCTTCCATGTGTGCGCGCCTGCCCTCAGGTTCCTTGACACAAGGATTTCGTAGCGGGTAGATTCAGATTGGATCAAAGACTAGCTTCAACTGTGTTTCGGTTTCCTGAATTGCCTTTGGAGGCTATGAAAGTGGTTTCGAAGAAGAGATAAGTCTATCTGGCTCATGTCGAATAGTGTCTCGCTATTCTTATGGTCGCATTAGTAGGGCGATGCCGCAGCAGAACAACCCACTCCAGAGGAGAAGACGCACGGCAAACATCGACTCGATAGAAATAAGCTGCGGTGATATGGAGATATTTAAATCCGGACGGTCTCGTATGTGAACATTCGCTGCTTCTGAACGTTGCAGGGCGACGCAGAGCACGGTTGCTATGCATGGTCCCAATCTCAAGCCGCCTACAGATCATCCTGCTTCGAGCGAATAGTAACCTAAGCTGGGCCAATCAATCTTACAACTGGATATCTTTGATTGGAACGTATTACTAGACCAAGCCGATTCAGGTTTGTCTTTTGGCCAGCCGTTCTCAAGCTCAACCTGCGTGCATGATGCAGCATGCGCGGCACTGCAGATATGCCGAACAGGAGTATACCCCAACAAAGCCAATGACAAAAAGGAAGGTGTTCAGAACAGCAAGGGATTAGAAGCAACATGAGCAGGTATTGTCATTGGCGCTTGCTGCGCTCGCTAGATTTATACCTTGCACATCGGGATCTCTTGAAATCCGGAAACTCAGCTGTGTTTCGTACCCTTTACTCCACAGTTCTTTCACGGTTACTTTCAAAGAGATGTTAAACACAATCTACGCGCAAATACCTAGCCAACTTCTCGGAGCTACTAGTACCATCACGATAATCTTTGCCGGTGTGATCAGCGCTTCAATCGTTGCGTACTCGATCCTTGTGTGTTACGAATGGCAACGACTGTCGCATGTTCCGGGACCTTTTTGGGCTGGGTTTACCAAACTTTGGATGGTTTATCAGTCGCAAAAGCGTCGGCAGCCCTATGCATTCAAAGAAGCAAACGATAAATATGGTAGGCTTCGCTATGATTGCAGCTCTCACCTACTCAAACTCACAACGCAGGTTCGCTGGTTCGCGTTGGACCCAACGAGATCATCACGAATCAACCAGACGTCCTTCGGAAAATCATGGCTGTGCGTTCTACCTACACGCGCGGCCACTGTAAGAATCACAATTCATACACTCGATCATCCGCCGCTAATACAGAATAGTCTACAATGCCATGAAGTTTGATCCTACACGGGATAATCTATTCTCGATGCGCGATGAAGTTGCTCATACGAAGCTACGCTCAAAGATGGCTGCTGGGGTACACAGACTCTGCTACACTTTTTGCGATCATGCCTAACACAATTTCAGTACTCTGGAAAAGAGAATGAGTCCATGGAAGCAACCGTTGACAAGCAGGTCGCGAGTCTTGTCAATTTGATTGAAACCAAGTATCTCTCGACTGCACAAGAGTTTCGTCCACTGGACGGCGGCGAAAAGGCATCATTTTTTACTCTAGATGTCATTAGCGACCTGGCTTTTGGACAGCCATTCGGGTACCTGGAAACTGACAGTGACGTCTATGACTATCTGAAGATGACCAAATCTACCATACCGTTCATGATGGGCGTTGCTGACGTCCCCGTACTGGCTAGCATACTTCAGTCTCGATTCCTTCGAGGATTGCTACCATCTGAGGCCGATAAAGCCGGGTTTGGTGCATTTATTGGGTACGTATGTTCTTTCACTAGTCAGTGTGTGCCTGTTTAACAATCGAAAAGGGTGGCGAAAAGACTGGTTGCAGAACGTTTCCATCCCAAAGCCGAGTCTCGGCTTGACATGCTCGGATCATTCATTCGCCACGGCCTCACCCAAGACGAGGCTGCGGGAGAAGCGCTACTTCAGATCGTTGCTGGCAGCGATACCTCGGCTGGAACGATTCGGGCGGTCATGCTCAACGTTGTCACTAACCCTATGGTGTATAGGAAGTTGCAGACTGAAATTGATCAGGGAATACTTTCGGGCAGTGTGTCATCTCCGATCACAGATGCTGAAGCACGCAAGATGCCATACCTGCAAGCTGTCATCAAAGAAGGTCTTCGAGTCATGCCGCCTGCATCTGGGGCAATGTTCAAGCAGGTTCCGCCGTCCGGCGACGTCATTGACGGCAAGTTCCTTCCTGGTGGAACGCAGATTGGAGGGTCTCCACTAGGCATTCAGTATTCCAAAGACATATATGGCCTCGATGCGGACCTCTTCAGACCAGAACGATGGGTCGAGGCGAGTACTGAGAAAACTTCTGAGATGACTAGCACGGTGGATCTGTGCTTCCACTACGGGAAGTACCAGTGTCTTGGAAAGTCGGTCGCGTGGATGGAATTCAACAAGTTGTTTGTAGAGGTAAGAGACTTTACTTGGTTGATGTACGATTTCAACTGACTAAGAAACAGCTATTACGAAGGTTTGACTTCAGCGCCTGCCGGTCTGACAAACCGGCTACCCTGTCCAGTGCTGTAAGCTTACACCATCGGCGATCGCGACCACGCTATCGGAAGAGACTAATCTTGTTATAGGGACTGTGGATTATGGAGGATTTCTGGCTGCGCATTGAGCGTCGAGCAGACGCTTCCTAGGCTGTGATTTGAGGATGCTTAATACGAGGATCTCACGATTATCTGATGTTGTGCTTGATGTTCTTAGTTAATATATATCTCATTCTCGACTTGGCATGCAAAATCTTATGTTTCGAATAGATCTGAAGTCAGCCTGTCTGGTAGATTGGAACACATCAGGATACTTCAGTTTACCTCCGTCATAAATTGCACAAGTACGTTGCGATTTCCATTTGCTATGGTTAGAATCTCAGACGCTTCACACACGTGCACTTCCATCGTACCTCAAGAGTGTCAGTTGTAGGCAATCTGATCAGTAAAAGAGTAGAGTCTATCCCTCCATGGATGAATCCGTTGCTTGTGCATTGAAGACTGTATTGTGAAGAAAAGCGGTTCCACCACCTAGAATATAATGTACAGGAAGAAATGCCCATTTTGAAGGCCAAAAGTGGGTAAGTGGTCAAAGCAATGTAGCTTTGACTTTAAAAAGCTACCGTCGTTGATGACTATGCGCGGCTAAAGCACTTCGACATCAATTTCTGGTCGGTAGAGCCTGTTGGTGTCATGGAAAGAACATAGGAAGCATCGAAAGCGCCAGCAGACCATCCTACATAACCCAGGTAGACATCGCTGTTCTTGTTGAGCGAAGCAATGGCAGCACAGACATCCTGCTCGCAAGAAGCCGTGTTACCGCCGCCAACTTCGGACAGAATGGCCTTGCGTCCATTGGTTCGAAGCCAAGTCGCAAGCGGGATGAATGAATCCTGCACATGATCGGTGGTGCACTCAGCGTTCGTGCCGCTGTTGTCGGAATCCAAGTAGCGATGTACATCGAAGATGAGCTTGCTGGTAGTACCGTCTGCATCCTTGACTGTAAGAAGTGCTGGACCACTGTTCTGGACAAAGGTGCCAGCAGAAGTGTAGTCGGTACCAGGGAGAAGAATGTACTGCGACGTTGCACCAGCCTTACGAATAGCAGTAACAGCAGCCTGGACGGATGTGGCCCATGTTGTCATTGTGAGGTCATGAGGCTCGTTCATCAATCCGAAGGCGATGTTCTTCTCAGATGCGTACTTTGTGGCAAGCTTCGACCACACATCAGCAAACTCGGCATTCGTAGGTCCACCCTGGCCAACAATTGCACCATTCCAGCGCGCGTAGTTGTGCAAGTCAATGATGCAGAGTGCGCCAGTTGCCAAGCAACCCTGCACCAGGTTGTCGTATGCAGAACCAATAGTGGCATCGATCGACCCGCCAAGCTGGTTGTTGAGGAGATGCTGCCATCCGATGGGCAGACGGAAAACATTGAGTTTATCATCGGTCGCGAAGTGCTTCATCTGGGCAATGCCGTTGGCACCAGGGTCTTGGTAAGAGCCTCCGCATGACCCATCCGTAGAGCAGCCGAAGTCGAACCCGGCGATGTTGATGCCGGCGTATTGAGTCTTGCCTGATGACGAAGTAGAAGTTCCAGCGGCAACAACGGCAGGGCTGGATTCTGCATGCTTACTCGATGATGATACGGAGGAAGTGGACGAAGCTGAGGTGGTTAGTGACAACCCCAATGCCTATACCCCAGTGCCTTTTCTTACAGGAGGGACGAGCAATGGTCAACAGTGTCGTGGTCACTACAGCATGCGTTTTAGCTGCAGAGGTCTTTGCTGGAGCGGAAGTCTTTGCTGCAGCTGTAGTCTTGACAGGAGTGGTAGCGCCGCCAGGTATACATTGAGAATACCAATCGTTCTGGTACTCGCAGTGGAAGCCAGAAACACATGTGGTGGCACCGGACCAGCCGTTACCACCACATTGGGCATATGCGGTACCTTGGGCCGCGGCAGCGGTCGCCATCAAGGCGGAGTATGCTAGTGAATAGCGAGCCATGGAGAGCGAATAAAACTTGAGAAAAAAGAGTGGATTTTGAACTAAGTCAAAGGCAACAGTAGGAAGAAAGGAGAGACTGTGAGTGAGATGATCCTGCAGAACAAGACAGGTGAATGGATACCGAGGCACTTTAAAGAGCGCCGAGATGAGATGCTATCCATATTGTGCCGTCATTTCTGCTCTCCCGCGTTTTCTTGCGCCAAGTGGAGTATGGAGCCGATGAGGCCGTTGTACACTGATTCGAAGAACATGCGGCTGCCCGCTGATTGGGGACAATCAGCCATCGCCGTTTCATGTCAGTTGACAGGCTGCACCGTGCGCCGCGCAACGGCGTCGTAATTGCTCCGGGAGTTCCGAATTCAGGGAATTGAATCCATCGGCAAAAATAAGCTCAAGATTTACTGGAGATCCAAAGCTTGAAAAGCTTGACTCTACTCGACCACAAGACACAGGCGTTCTTCTGCAGCGGTCTCGACCCTGAGATGGACCGATTGCTAGCTTGAAACAAAGGCGGCTGTTCGCCTTGTCATTTCGTGCAGTGGTTTCGCTGTTCTGCCTTGCTCCGCGCGCTTTGCCCTCGATATCGAAGCCGAGGCTGCGTTCATTCTGTGTACATGCAGTGTTACGCGTATAGCAGCTGCATCAGCTCATAGAGGTCACGGCAGCAGCAGCTCGTGCTTGTAAGACGCCGCCCATGTCAAATCTCGTAATGACCTATAGAGATGTGTGAAGGAGCAAGTAGTACATACGATCTTCTGAACCTGAGATGCCGTGTTCGCGCCTCAGGGGCCTTTCTGACGTCACGTCAGAACAACCTTTTTCTTACCAAGCGATTCTTGCGTGCCCCTTAACAGCTTTCCTTTGTCAGCTCCACGTCTGTATGCCTTTCTCGCTTAAAATATTAGTAAGAGGGTTGGCACCTCACACAGTAAACAACGCTACACTATAGTAGATAGGTTAGGTTTTTTTTACCTAAGTAATCTAGAATTAAAATCTAGATTTTAAATAGACTAATACCTAGAAAATATAGGTGTTTTTAGACAGATAATCTAGGTATTTACTACTTTATAATTAGCTAATCTATCTGCTTACGCTAAGCTCTAAGACTCCTCCCTACTCTCTCTCTCTTCCCTACTCTCTCTCTTCCCTACTCTCTCTCTTCCCTACTCTCTCTCTTCGCTACTCAATATCTTCTCAAAGTTGTCACTTAACCTCAATATATCTTAAAATATAAATA
>SATZ01000692.1:0-16056 GCA_004335205.1 Ascochyta viciae-villosae | reverse complement strand
ATTAACTAGCTCTTTCTAGTAACTATTTCTTTATAATATATACTGTATAGGTTAAGGTATGTTAAAAAGCGCTTATAAGCTTACCTAAGCAGCGCTTTTGTAAGTCTGTCTGCTAGCATCTTACTTATTTTTAGATATATTACCTTAATTATTCCCTTAGTATACTCTTGTTTTAACTATATGTTTTAGATATCTACATAGTGTAGCTAGGTAGTAAGCTGCTTACTCTCTTTAATAACTAATTAGATTATTTATTAGTTATTACAGAAGATCTTCTATAGCACCCCTAAGTCTAAATAGAGTTTAGTTAGAAATTGCTTTAAAGCAATTAACTCCTTAGCTACGTGCTCTAATATAAGCAACTTAGCTTCTATTATAGAAGTAGTTACAGTTAATTAGCGTACTGCTTTCTAGATAATTAGACCTCTAAATAACTAGACTATATACTCTTAAGAGAATCTACAGCTCTTCTAATTATTAGTAAATAACGCGTTGCTATAGATAAGCAATTAACTACTATTATAAGCTCTATACCTTATACCTAGGTGCTTAGTTTTATAGAGGTACACTAGTACTTAAGCTGCTACTTTAAAGTAAGCTGCTCCTAGATTATTTAAATAGTAGAAGAGTTAGGAGGCAGTATATACTATATCTAGTTAGATTATAATTGCTGTGTAGAGTATAGACCTAACCTGCTCTTAGTAAGCTTTAACTTCTTGTTTTAAAGCTTCCCTAGTATGCTTAAGCAGCTCTTCTGTTAGCAATAGCACTAATAGGAAAGATCTATTGCCTACAACTTTAAACTTAGTAGCTATTTTCTTAATATAGGTATTATAGGCAAGTGTTATAGTTCTAGCAGATCTATTCTATATAATCTAAATTCCTAAGAACTATTTAGCAGCTCTATAATCCTTAATCTAGTACTTGCTTATTAATAAGCTTATTAGCTTCTTAGCAGACGCTCTATTGTTGTTATAGAAGGCAAGGAAGATATTATCTATATAGAATAGTAGTATAATTTTCTACTTAGCGTTAAAGAAGAGGTAAGGCTCCTCTTTTAACGCTGTAAGTCTAAGCTCCTAGAGGGTGCTAGAGAGCTCCTTATACTATAGTAATAGAGAATCCTATAGCCTATAAAGAGCTTATAGTAGTAGCACTACCCTCTCTAGTTTCTAGAAACTATTAGGTAGCTTACAGAGCACCTAGGGTTAGTCCTAGCAGCTTATATTAAGAAAGGCGCCTACAATGTTATACTACTAGAGTTCTAGGTTAAATTAGGCTGCTATAGCTACTATAGTGCAGAAAGATTAAGAAGTAAGTATTGTAGTATAAGTAGAGACAATTAAATCCTTAGCCTAAAGGTCTCCTCTAACGCATATTTAAGCTTTACACTTAAGAAAGTAGCTATCTTAGTTAAACTTGTAGGTAAACACCTATTTAAGCAGTAGGGGTTTTGCTATAGAGCTTAATCTGTTAATTTCTACCTAGGTCTTTTTCTTAATTAGAGTTATAATCTCTTTTTTATATGCCTAGCAGAAAAGAGCTCCTAGTAGGTAGTAGGAAAGATCTTTCTACATCTTTAGGAGAGGTAGAAGATTATCTTAGTATATCTAACAATTTAGTTAGATAACTCTCTTATTTTATAAAGTAGCAGTAATAATTACTAAGTGTAATATAAGGTGCTCTTTTCTATTACTGTACTTATCTATCTAATCTATTAGTAGAGATAGAAGCTATAAGTACTAGTTATAAGGCTAAATTAAGCTTATTACTACATACTAGCTTACTCTGTTATTAGCTAGTTTGTTACATTCTCTGTTAGCAATCTAGCAGCTCTACCTAGTTAGTAGGCTCTAGACTCTACGCTAATAAGAGCGCTAGCTACTAGCCTTATCTGCTCCTTCTGTTATTCTCTAAGATAGAGAGGTAATAATCTGTAATATAAGAGATAATAGATTATTAAGATCCTAGTTGCCTGCTAGGTTGCTCTCTTCTCTTATAGTTAAGTGCACTTTCTGTAAATATTTAGTTAGATCTTCTTCTTACTAAGAAGCTTCTCTGCTACGTACTAGTTGCTCTAGTTCTAGTGTTTAGTTAGGGGAAAGTAGGCCTATCTCTTAATTTTGTATTAAACAGATCTCTAGTAGTTAGCTAGCTAAGCTAACTGCGCGTTTAGTCTCTTCTACAAAAGCTCTCTCTATACTAGACTAGCTATCTAAAACTAAAGTTTCTTCCTAAGTGTTACCTCTAAGCTGTTAGTTAGTAGGTAAATTAATTAATAGGTCCTGCTTAGTAATAGAGAGTTTAATTGCTTCTCCTATATCTATTATCTCTCTAGGTTTATATAGGAGGTCTACAAATACAGCTAACTTAGCTACTAAGATAGTAGTAGACTTGTTAGTTTTATTATAAAAGAGCTCTTTATTAAAGGTTACGTTATGTGTTATAATAACCTAGTTAAGTACAGGGACCTATATCTAGTATATATTAGATGCTTAGTAACTAACTAAGTAACTAATATAGCCCCTAAGAGCAACTTTAAAGCCTTTTCTATTACGCTTAGCTGCTCTTTCTCTGTTTAATAGATAGGCACAGCATTTATAGGCGTATATTCTACTCTAATTAAGTCTTAGATTAGCTATAAGTGCTCTTACCTACTCTAGTTTATACTAGCAGAAATAGTAAGTAAACTAGCAATTAAGCTCTTTATTAGGACTCTGTAGATTGTTTAAGTACATTAGACTTATATTATAGAGCTATACTGCTACTACAACTACTTTTAGCTAAAGCTTCTTAAGTAGGTTAGCACTACTTTTTATTTTAATAGATTTAGTAATTATTTTCTACTCTGCTTACTTAGCTGCTCTATTTAGTTTATGTGTGTATAGAGGCACCTACTTAATATTAATCCCTTTTTTAAGCGCCTAGCGTTTATACGCAGAGCTCTCTCTCTATAGAAGTATAGCAGTATTATTATCTTAGCTAATTTTGCAGATTTAGAGCTTATACTAAGTAGCAACCTAGCTTAAAAAGTTCGTAAGTATCTGCAGAATTTTAACTTAAGTTTTACCTTATAGGGTATAAATAAAGAGCTTCCTACTGTAGTACTTCTTAATTAAAAGCACCTATAGCTCTCCTCCTCTTCTAAGTAATATATTAAACAAATCCTACCTAATTCTCTAAAACAGTTTAGCAGGCTTTTTACGCTTTTATTAAGAGATTACTTACTTAGCATAGGTTATAGCACAGATCTTACAATCCTTCTAGAGCGTTCTATTAATAAGTACGCTGCGCGCTCCTTTTACTAGGGCCTATAGTACTTTAGGTCCTAGGTGTTCTGTATGTATATACTATAGGTGCTCTAGAGAGCTCTTAGGGTATAACTTATAAGATTGTTTTATTACTGTATTTAGGATAAGAAAGTTAAAATAGCAGGAAAGTAGCTTATATTTAAAGAAAGTAAGGTTATAAGTACGCTTAAGCGTAGTATATATAATACTCCTATTTAAATTGTTAATATAACTAACGCGTAAAGAGCTATCTAGCTCTAGGTACTAAACTCCTTTCTCCTAAAGGCGTGCTTTAGAAATAATATTAATATAGAACCTCTCTACTACTACAACATCCTAAAAGATTAGGTTCTTAGTATATAGGCTGCGCTTTCTGTAAAGAGCGTTCTTAAACAAATAAGCACCTTATCTACTAATAAAAAAAGCTTAGGTGCTAGCCTCTACTATATTAGTATAGTTAGAGGGTCTAAAGGACCTAGAGATAAGTTAATTAGAGCTGTTAACAAGGTAGGTAGCAGCTCTATTATCTAGAATAGTACTGTTAAATAGTAGATAAGCGTTAAAATCTATAATGTTATAGACTCTAGGTAATAGTAAGTTAGTAACAGCTATTATCTTAGGGTTAATTAGAGCAGCCTATATATTGCCTAGAAACTCTACTTTAACTAGCTAGGTTAATCCTATAATAGCTAAAGAAGCAGCTGCTGTCTACTTAGCTTGCTTAATTACTCTCTAGACTTTAAAGTACTTGTTGCTATTAAGCTAATTAAGTACCTCTTGTTAATAGGTTTAGCTTATCCTAATAGGTAGTAAGGAGCTCTTTTTAACAGTAGTTTGTAGAAAATAGTATTTAGTTACCTTCTACTTGTATATAATATTAACCTTCCTGTATAGGCAGAGATAACTATTAGAGCTTCTAGTATTGCTAGAGGAAGAGCTTTTGTTATTTAAATCTAATTAATTTCTAAAAGTAGTAAATACTCTAGAATTATTCTTGCTTAACCTAACAGTGTACTTATATATTAAACTACTAAACACCCTACTTACTTACTCTAAAGTAAGCAGTTTAAGCTCTAGAATACTATCCTAGATAATTCTTTAGTATATTAATTAAGCCTACTCTAGAGCAATCCTATAACTTAAGGTATCTAAGAAATCCTGTATAGTAAGTACCTTTTTAACCTCTGCAAGCTTATATAACTTAGCTTATATATATAGATATAACTACTTATAGTACTAGTCTTAAGGAGCTACTTATTCCTACCTAGTAGCTCTAAGGTGTTAATAGTACTTAGCACAGACCTAGTTCTAGGTGCTAATGTTAGTAGAAGTAAGCTTCTTCTTTAGCGCTTAGATAAGTAATAAAAGACTTATAGAGTTGTTGTTAACAAGCTTAACTATTACTAGTAAGAGAATTACTAGTAATACTGTAGTGTTAACTTAGTTCTAGAGCTTCTAGAGTTGCTCTACCTGCGCTGTCTACTTACTTACCTCTACCTTATACCTTGTAAGCTTCTAGTTATAGATCTTAAGGCTTAACAGCCTAATATAGACTATAGGTGTTATATAAAGTGTTTCTATTATAGGTTATTAAGGTGCAGTTTAACTGTAAGTAGATTAAGTAGGTAGAGGCGTGTTAGCAGACTTAGAAGACTTAGTGTTAGACAGCTTAGATTCTTACTGCTAGGACGCTAGTGCTAGTAGTAGTAAAGGAGTTAGAGCAGGCGTGTTTAAGCCTATTATAAGTAGCCTAGGTACTCTATAGTATAATCTGCTAGCGTTAGCAGCGTTTAGGTTAATAATTTCCTATATATTACACAGCTTAGCGTGCTAAGTAAACTAGATGTACTAATTAGGCTAGTTAGTACATAACTTAAGCTAGTAGAGTCTAGTTAGGATACCTAAGAGAGCTTACGCGTTATAGCTAACTAGCTTAGCTATTATAGGTAGGTCTTAGAGTTAAGAATAATGTAGGTAAACAATTAGAGTAGATAAGCTTAGTCTTACTAGCTCTTCTAAGTGCGTAGGGAGATCTACTACTTTAGGAAGCTAGGCTTATAACTATAACAAGCTAGTAAGAAGTAACTTAGTTAATTAATGTATTTAATTAGTGTCTATCTGCTTTATATATATAAAGCCTACTTATATACAAAGAAAATTTAGAGATAACGTAATCTTACTAAATTAAGTTTATAAGCAGTTGTAGAGACGCTTATTTTATAAGTGCTAAACACCTAAGTAACTAGCAGTAAGCCTAGATGCTCTATCCTATGCAATATTAAGTATTATAGCTTAGCTTATATTTAAGCTCTTACTTAGTACTATTTATAATATATTCTAGGTTTGTAATAGTGCTTAGCCTATAATAGCTATTTAATAGCAGTAGCTAGAATACAACCTTTCTTCTTTTAATAGTAAAGATAATCTACGCGTTATTAAAGCATAGTCTTTCTTTTAACTAATACTTCTAATCTTATTTATAGCTGTTTTTTACTGCACTTTTACGTGTTAATACATAATAAGCAGTTTTTAAGTAGACCTAAGAAGCATTTCTTAAGAAAAGAAAAATTATATAAGTACTAGTGCTAGCAGGGCTAGCTTAATAAGGGATACTAGTAGCACAAACTACAAAAATGCTTACTAGCTAACTAGAATGTTGCAAACTAGATCTAGGGTTAAGTCTAATTAGATATAGGTTTCTAGGGCTTGTAAAGGGGACTAGAAAGATAGAATTAATTTCTAAGCTAGAGTGTGTCTTTACTAAACGCCCTGCATTATAGTAGCAGGTTGTCTAGAATTAAGTTTCTTTTACAAAACATCTAGCGATTTAGTTTACTAATAGGCTTCACACTTGATATGGATATTGTTATGAATTTCGTTTCACTGTTTTCGATCGAGAGCTTATATTCGAGTGTAGCTAACGAGTGGAGCCACCTTATCTGCTCTATTCAAATGCATAGCACTGTGTGAATGCCAACTGCCTCTTCCACATCTGCTACTTCCTAGCCAGATTGTACAATTTCTGACTACCGGCTTACTCTCGGAGCGAAGGACGCAATTGTCCCTAGCCACAGTGGCACGAACCGCTGAGGCAAAGTCCACCACCTAGAAGCACGTCAATGAACGTCTGAGAAGCCAGAAAGCGAAGGGTTAACTTACAGTCAGAAGACCTTTCCCATACATTGTTGCCGTTGCAAACAAGCTGTAGTAAAATGTAGTTAGTAGAGTCCAGACAAACTGCTTTAATCACGACTGCAAATAGTTTTCTGCATTTACAAACGGTTATAAAAGTACTTACGACATGCTTCAGGTTGTGGCTGCACACTAGGTTTCCAACTCCTTCGCAACTTTCTCCTCGGTTGTGGTTGTTGCCCTTCAAACATCTCTGGGCGGAGCCGGTAAGGGCCATGAAGCTGAGAACTGCGAGAACCTTGAGCTGCATTGTTGTTCGAGTGGGATGTAAATGAGGAATGAATCTTTCTACTTGTAGGAGTTTGAAGGAATATAATGATAATAGAAAGAAACAAAGACAGTGAGCTGTTTTTATATTCCATCTCGCTCTGGTGACGTAAAGACACGCGCAATAGGAGCACAGAGCGGTGAGGCCATAACAGCAAGCGCTAGAAGCTTATGCAGTAAGGACTACAATGGAATGGGGCGAAAGAGGAGAAAGACGGAGGACGGCGAAAAAATGGAGCGTAGGTTGACCGGTAGAGACATGTGGGGAAGCGTGTGGGGACGCGTGAATAGATCAACGTTACATAAAAATAGCCTAATCAGCCTTGAGCAGTGTAAACGCTTGAACTGTGCATATATTCAAATTAAGGGATTATTCACAATGAGATAGGCTGTCGTGACAGACTGAAGAACCCTGATCGTGATGTGGAATTCTTATTGTTTGCCAAAGAAAAGAATTTCCAAGAGGCTGTAATACTCCATTGCATAACTCAAGATAAACAACTTAGCTGCACGTTGCGTTTCTGTATGAAGTGGCCTCATCTTCCCGCAGGGGTGGCCTTAAGGTCCCCGCTGTGGTGGCCTTATATCTTCGCCGTGGTGGCCTTATATTTTCTGTAAGCTCCGCCTTCCCGTGGCGATCTCAGTATCCACCTAGCAGCAGACAAATCTTACGGACCCTCCTAACAGCCAATCGTATGCCAACGATCAGCGGTCTAACGCACCGAACGCAGTAATTGGACGAGCTTGTCACGTACGTGCCGCACGGTCCGGTCCCGTTCGCTGCAAGGTACTACTAGATAAGCTTCTTCTCTAACAGCTAAGCCATACAAATTACATTTAACGGTATCTTGACTTGGTGCATTGATCAACGCTAGAGACGCTGTGGACCATGGGATATGGATTGATACAGGTGAGCTGGCATTTACGACCATCACTTCGGCAAAGTGAAAACCAGGCCCATCTATCGTCGCGGTATATACTCTTTTAGTTACACTGCTGGACCCGTACTGCGCGACACCGCCGCCAAGCTTGCAGATGCTATCCACAACTACGGCATCCATTCAACCCATAACACCGCGAGATCTCGCCACGACCTCGTCATTGGCCTGTGCAATACCGGCTACGCGCGTGCCAAAGAGGGATGAAGCTCTGCCGTCGGTCGACCGAGGTGCCGGTGGAACAGGGACAGCAGTCGAAGTTGCGTTATCAAAACTTGCTCGCAAAACACCGACAAGAAGGCCCCAGCTGGTCAAAGGCATGATCTACCCACGTTGCGCCTTCCGTTGACCATTCACATCAATCATGAGATACGGCCGGCAGGTGAAAAACTTTTCGCGCCTAACGCGATCGTGTTTCGCGAGGAACTCCTCACCAGCTGCTCCAAGTTTGATACCTGCATTGTACCCTTTACGATATGTGTTGCACGAGTATTGTGACATTGTAGCCGTGATGCTTGAGCATGGTGCCACACATCAGGCCGCCAAACGAGCCACCAATCTAAGGTACGTTCAGCGGCTGGCTGAGATGCGACACGTGTCCAGATGAAGCACGTACGATAATCGTATCGAGGAGGTATGCGACCTTAGCCTGACAAGGTTCTGCCAAGCTTCTTGTCTGTCAAGTTCGACAAAGCAGGGAGCTCACTGTCCTAGTACTGATGACAGATCGGCCCAAGTACATTGCCACTCTTGGTGGTGCCACTTCGCCTTGGTTGCAAGACCCAGTTTTCGCTATTGAAGGGTTTCATAATGATGCGGTCGCAGTTGATGGCACAACAGAAACAGAAGTATGGAGATTTGGCTTATTGAAGAATCAAAGGGCTTTTGGGAGAGAAGCGTGGTGTATGCATCAGCAAGGAGCTAAATGGCGGATACTCAAGCTGACACAAGCATCTTTGCAGTGGTTTTGTAATTTATCCATGATGGCTTTAGGTTGCTGAGATGGAATAAGTCCTTTTCTTCTCATCACAAAGGTCATTTTCCTGTTCTTTGTCGACCTGGACGATGGCATGTGGGGTGCTGCCTCGCAAGCAATGTTTCGACCGGGCTCCATTGGAGGTGTAACGAACGCAATGAGATGCAACATGCGGTTTTCAAAACACTGCAAACTCTACTGTCATCCTGCCACATGAATCTAAGCGTTCTCTGCTCAGCCATGGCGTTTGCACCAGAACGGGACTTACTAGTATCCTCCAGTCATCGCATGGCACTTTATTTCACAAAGTCTGGAGGGCGACAGCCCATTGTCATATTCGTTCCAACGTTTGTAAGAGTTTGGTTTATTCTTGAAGACGTAATGCAAATGTGCAAAAACCACACTTATGATAAATTCTTCGCGCCATCAGTTAGTAGTATGGACCAGAATTACTCAGTTCCCAGCCACCGAATAGGCTCAAGTAGTTAATTTCAGCGTGATACAATGTAAGCAGTCAGTCTTTATCAAGAACAGAGGGCAGAATGACCGGAATGATATAAGTACTATGACTACACTGCACGATCAACTCTTTGAGGCAGTTCACTGAGCTGTTTCGCTAGTCTATACCTTCAAAAGCATACAGCAGTGCCGAAAAGATAACACGTCAGGCTAATCGAAGACCGAGAGGGATCCCTCTCCTTTCCTCATCCGTCAATTCAATGCCAAAGGTCTTTTTTAGCGCGTCCACACGCTCATCTTCTGTTAGACACTCCTTCAACACTTCCCTCTTACCACCGATAGTCTCCTTGATAGTGGCTTCGAAGAGAGTGATGTCTCCAACAACCACTTCATACCTCTCATCCATAATCATCTTCGTGGTTGTAACAGATCTGGTGAAGAAAGACCTTTCGTGTGTGGAAGTAAACCACGACATCATCTCGTAATCCTGCGGCAAGAACTCCGTCTCGGTAAAGCAATAGACCGGCACCCACGCGTTCTCAACACTATCACCTGGATTGTAGCAGACGTCGTAGCACCAGAGCTCGTTAGACCGGGTTCCGTACGATTCTGGTATAGAGCGTGATTGTAACCGTATCTTCCGTGGAGTGATGCTGGTCGTCTCGAATCCATCCTGCAATGGGTACGGCAGATTGGGACCCATGGCGCCCATTCCTACGTCTACGACATACCACTCACTGTCGAGTTTGACAAGATTGAGCATGTGGTTCCATCCATCGTAGGTTTTGTGCTGATTGCGCCGAACTTCTGGGAACGGACTCATGGCTCGCGACACACGGCCTCCACAATTGCGCACTTCGTAGCCGAGGGAGCGAAGAATTGTCCCAAAGAAGGTGTTGTTTTCCATGCATCGTCCACCACGACGCCGGTGGACTATCTTTGTGTATAGATCTGCCACATCGAGAGTGATAGTTTTGTGTGCGGAATAGTGAAGTTCGAGATTCTCAAAAGGAACTTCACAGGTGTGATGCCTGGTTAGGGTCTGCAAGAGCGGGAGCCCATGCTGCTTGGTTACGGCATAGGACGCATTCGACAACAACGGCGAATCGCGATATTTCTGTGGGAGTCGAATTCGCTCAAAATATTCGTGCAACTGGGAAATGCTGTAATGTGGTCGGTCCTCTTCGTTCAGCGGTAGCTGTGTAAGGGCGGAGGACAGCGAAACAGGCGACATCAGTGGGAAGCACGAGTGCAGTGGCTGTGGTACGGGCGTAGAGGCCAGAGTAGGGTTGCGAATAAGAATCGCAAAAGACGGTATTACAAACGGCGCACACAGAGAAAACGATGTAACCAACGTGGCAGACACGGTTAGGTGAACGGCCTTAAGGTGGGAGCTGTTAACATGTATCCCCACATATAGTAACGTGTCAGACGGTGGCCGAGTACTAATGCGGTAAGCGAGGCGGGGAAAAGAGCGAAGGGCACGAAGAATAACGTCATCGGGCTTGCCAATGGCTTTATCCATGCGGATCGTGATGTATGGCCTATTATCGCTGGTTATGACCAGGTCCATGAGCAAAATGGCTACAAGCACCATGTTGTCCGCTGTTGCCTCATTATCAACGTGCGATACCCCTCCGGACGTCTTTGAGATCAAGATAAGGGTAATCGAGATGCGTTAATCATCCCCGTTGAAGGTGCGCGAGATACAGCGTGGCTTATCACAGCTGCAGCATGTCAGAGATTTGTCGCTTCAAAGACTAACGACGTTTCAGATGAAGCTGTTGCGATGCCTACATAGTAGATATCGGCGGTGGCAAGTTTCTCACTTTGATATCTAAATCGTGAGGCCCCACTTAGTGCACCTGCATCTCCCAAACACTAGTACAGTAATGCTCAGCTACTATATGGAGACTGACCATAGCTTTTCGCACTCAAATAACGAAAGTTTTCCAATTAGGATCGATGGAGGGATGGACCCAGCTTCCAAGTACCTCAATTCAAATCTCAGGGCCGTCTTCATGGAGCCTTCACCATACTCTCTACACCATCAATTACCTTGTTCATCGTGATTGAGCGCTACTTGCTCACAACATGACTTCAAGCGGTTGTTACACACGGACGCCTGGACCTGGTTTAACGGCTGGCTTATCAACTCTCGGTGCCATCGACCCTCTCCTCAACGTCTCGAGGCCTGAAGTTTTGTACTACGTTATTGTCATTGGTGCTGGGCACTCTGGTCTCACAGCTGCCCGCGATGCTTTGCCCGAAAGATTGAAGGTTCTTCTGCTTGAAATTCGAGGTTGTGACAGAGGCCGCTCATGGTCGTCAAACATCGGTGGCCATCCTTTTGGGATGATCTCGCTGCTCCGTTGTCTTAGTCCTACTGCTGACCCAGTGGGGGAATAGTTTTCGTGTCGGTTAGCAGCTTCCTTGTCATTGTTGCGACCTGCCTTGCTCAGACCGCGCTGAACTTTCGGACCGCCGAGTCGGTGTGGATGACGCTGCTCAACGAAAGTGGCTGACCCAATAGGGTCGTCTTTCTCACAGGTCTCGTCTCGCCAAACTATATGTATGCTGGCATTGACGTAGCGGTTCATATTGGTGAAGAATGCAATAACCCAGCAGTGCTTGTACCGATAACCTTAATGACCACTGTTATCTTTTAATGCCTATAGACGTTGTGCGTGAGTTGTGAAGCTCTACAACATCCTCGCTATTGTCATCAGTTTCCTCTTCAATCCGCCTACATCGTCATTGTATCCTTTGCTCACCGTCTTCCCAACTCTCTCGCGCACACTTACTGCTGCATGCTGGTAGTCGAGCGTGTGTAGCGTCACCCTAAGCCTCTTTGTCATTTTCATACTTTAGCACACTCGTAAGCCGGTCGGTCTCCTACAGGCCCTGCGCATCAAACCACAGGTAGTTATTGTACCTGTTTTTAAAAATCTGCAGCCTAAATCATCCGCCGAACAGCTGTATATAAATCAAATAGATTGCGTTACCTGTCCTAGCTGCGGTGGCAAGAAGCGCAGCACAACCTTTGGCTTGTTCTATTATAACTGCGACTTGTACTAGCAAACAATCATCATTATCTATCTATCAGCCACGAAAACGTTGTGATGTTCTAGCGACCTGTTGCGATGTCGCATCATTGTAATCTCCCACCCAAAGTCCCTGTGTTCGAAATGCGTTTCGAGCACAAGCACTACGGTAAGTAGGTCGGGTTTTTTTAACCCGCACAAATCAGATTTTTTTCCCTAATTTTGGATAGGCTTATACCTGTAAAATGCGAGTAAAAAATATACTAAATATATAGGTATTTAAAACACGCAACATGTTTTACTGCTTTATTATTAGCTAATCTATCTGCTTACGCCAAGCTCTAAGACTCCCCTACTCTCTCTTCCCTACTCTCTCTCCCCACATCCCGACATCTGCGGCTCTAAGCACTTACCCCTCTTTCCTCTCTAAGGCCTTGTTCTGCCTTTACAAATTAGTAGATTTTCTAGAAGTAAAGAAGGGGCTTAGCTATTATATCCTCTTCTGAAAGGAAAGGAGAGAAGGAGAGAAGAGAAGAAGGAGAGAAGGAGAGAAGGAGAGACTCCGAGAGAGAGAGAGAAGGAGAGACTCTAAGAGAGAGAGAAGGAGAGACTCTGAGAGAGAGAGAGAGAGAAGGAGAGAGAGAAGGAGAGAAGGAAAGAAGAGGAAATTATATAGATAGATAGCTCCTAGTTACCTTATTAGGCCTATTCTTCCCCTGTTATCTCCTCTCTGCTATAAAAACACATAAATCTACTAATAAACACATAAAATCTGTGTTTTTTAAACAATTTCGGGTAAAAAACCCGACCTGGCTACCGTAGTGATATTCATCTCGCATGCCACACACTCACAACCCATTAAAGAAGGGGAGTAGAGGTCATGATCCCCAACACCATGTGCTCGCATCCAACGAGCGATTTTCTCCTGCTCTACCTCCAGGTCTCCAACTTTGAAGCGGAGATCCGCTCGATCGACCTGCACCAGGCTACGATATTGCGCTTCTCGAACGATAGCTTTCATTTCTTTAGCCTTTATGTTCTTGTCGAGTTTCCATTTGCTGATCCTAGTGCGGTATTGTCGGAGCCTGGAGATTTTCAGATTAGCATCCCATCGTTGGGTAGCGGCTGACCGACTCTGCACTGAAACCGGTCTCGCATTGCATGATGATTCGAAAATCCTTGGGTGGCATGTTTTCTGTGATATGGAGTTGCACAACGCGCGATTTGTGAGGGACCCAGTCAGCTTCACGCAGAGTTGCCTTCCGGCTTGCATGTCTTGACTGGTCCGTCTGAAGGACCACACGGAACGATTTGCTGCATTGTATTAGTGTCGAAGCTGGGAAGCGCTTGGCTCTATTGCTGTTGCTGAGATGGAAAGCGTCACGGTGATAGATGTTGCGCGATCAGGATTCACCGATGATTAAGTGAGGAAGAAAGTGCTATTGAGAGAAGGTATGGGGAACTGTGTAATAACCGTTGTTATATGATCAGTCTGGCAGAGCCTGCATCACAAGATTTGTCAACAATCAAGTCAAGCAAGTCAGGAGGCGAGACTTAACTTAACTTGTTATCTTGTCTGATATATTTAACTTAACTTGTTTAATTAGTTATTTAATAAGGTAACTTGCAACTTAATTAACTTGCTTAATAGAATAGTACAAGTATACTGTGTAAGGTATAAAGGTAGGCTATGTTATCCTTTTACTTACTTAGCATATTAAGCAAGAGGGCCCTAGTTTAATTCTCTCTAGAGGCTCTCTCTCTTTTTGCTCTTTTATTAGCTAAGCAGCCTAAGCCTTACTACCTACAGGGGTAACAAACAAGTTAAGTTTATTAAGTTAACATGCTTGTTAACAACTGTATACATCACGCTGCTCCTTAATTGGTTGCAAAACTCCTATTCCGCAAGCCACATCTTCGCTAGACAGCCTTGTAGTACCACAGCACAGTCCACGAACGTACGCCTATGCTTTCAGCATACATCAGGGCTTTAGAAATCATCTATTGGGGTATCAAAATCCAGACATGCAACATCATCTCCAACGACCTATGAAATCCTGCCCTGGATCTACCATGTAGAGTGTAGCACACAATCTTTCTTAACTCAAGAAGAACTCGAATCCTACCTCTCTGCGGTCATTCCCACTTATGATGTAGCCAAAAGACCCCTTTAAAACTCCTTCAGTACGTCACTTATCATACACTGTGAGAACGTCAAAGGTTTTTTTGGCAACTGGCATGCATGCCAAACACTAAGCGAATTCAAATGATCATATTCAAGCTACCATGGTACGAGGTTGATATAGTACTTAAAGGAAGGTCTAAGAAAACTCCAGATCACTGATAGCAGCATAGGTAATTGTCCCTAAAGCTGTGCTCTCTCAATCAGTCTTCACAACGCTCGATGTTTTGGCATTTCGGTCATCCACGAAGAATATCCTTAGCCAGATTAATCGCTGTGGGAGCCTTCAAGCAATCTGGCGCTACCGCTCATCCATTTCCCTGATAAGAGTCTCTGAAACTCCAATGGATCGATAAAGCTCGGCCAAACGTATGATATCATAGCGGGTGGCGTCTCTTGACTGACGCTAAGTAACAGTTTTGGGTGGAATCATGTTTTCCAGCATGGAAATCTTGAGCTCTTGCATGTGCCATTGCCAAAGGCGCAGGTCACGTAACGTGTCGCTGAGCTAAATTCGGCGCCCAAGACTTCTTGGATTTGCTGTTCCAGGTCGTGAAGGGAATTTTGTACTCTCTGTACTGAGTAGATGAAAGTATTCAGGCGCTCAAGATACTGCTGTATATCTTCGGGGTCCAGCTTAGCTCGAGATTGTAGCGGTTCGCTGAACTGTCGGAATAGGAGTAACATTTGCGAAACATGCTTGGATACATGCGACGCTTCATCCCGAATACGCTGGAACACCTCTCTGTTGCATGTAGAATACGACGGACTGGCAGAATACCCAGAGCTTCGCTCCAGACGGACCACATGGTCTTCTGTATTGTTGTTGGGCACCATATCCGTGATGTTCATACTCCCATCCAGATCGTTGACTCGATAATCCTCATATCGGCTAAGCCTTGTGTGATCAGCACAGCTATAGTCTAAGCACAAATCTATTGTTATAAGAGATAAGATAACTAGGTATAGAACTACGCTAACTAGCTTTACTCTAGACAGCTGCGCTTAGACATAGTCTAGCACTCTACGTTAAATAGAGTTACTATAATTATTAGCAGCTATAGAATATAAATTTAAACTATATACTTACATACTAAAAAGCTTAGAGTATACTACTTATCTCTTTAAACACTATACAGCTATATCTATAGTAGATTTTCTTAATCTTAATAGGCTTATTCCTTACCTTATAATAAGAAATATCTTAGTTAACATCTACTAGCGTTCTTTACTACTACTTATAGACAATAGCTATTATCTTATTCTGTTTAATATTCTTTTAAGCTTCTACTTTATAGTTACTGTCTAGTACTAACTAAGTTTTAGTTAATATGTGTAAGTTATATAAAGTAGAGTAAAAGACTATACTTAGTATAGAACTATATATAGTGTATGTTATAGACTAGGTTATAGAGTATGTGTTTTACTACCTATATCGGGAAAAAAACGTAGAAACGTGGAGTTGCTGGTACACGTGGCACGTTCGCTCAACGTCCGCCTAACGGCCGCAACGGCCCCAACGTTAGAAAACGCAGCCAAAACGGCCAAAACAATAGAATGACAGGTCGCCATATTCTATAAACGCCCAACGTTCACCTAACGTTCACTCAACGCCTACAACGCCTACTATACCTACTACGCTTAGTCAGCAAAAATTAAAAAGATAGAGCTAAATTCTAGCTTTAATTTAAGCTATAAATTATAGCAA
>SATZ01000691.1:0-16065 GCA_004335205.1 Ascochyta viciae-villosae | reverse complement strand
AAGAAGAAGAAGAAGAAGAAGAAGAAGAAGAAGAAGAAGAAGAAGAAGAAGAAGAGTGTAAAGGTCATTGAGGTGACGGTTGGTTTGTTAGGATTTACTAAATCAAAGAGGAAGAAAGAAGGAAGGGAAACGCCGTCGCTATGCATACCACCCAACCCAACCCAACCTAACCCGTTTCTCTCATCCCGTCCCTTCTCGAGCACTTCCAATGGCTGAGAGCCAAACGCGACAAATCGGCAGTAGTGAATCCAACATTTAATACGACAGCTACAGGTTTAATTAGGCAGCGCTCAAATCCAGGCCAGCCATCTCCAAGCCGTCGCGAAAAGCGTCTTTGACATCAGTCTTCTCCCCAACCGTCTTCATCTGCTGCAGCAACATGGCCTCGACGGCGTTGATGCCTGCCTCCTCGGCCTTGGAGATAGCCGGTGTCGCAGTCCCGGTATCAGTGCCCTTTTTCTTGGCCTTGTTGGTGCCTGCGTCGTCTTGCTCGTCGCCTTGCACCATCTTGTCCAGCTCGAGCTTGCTGACGCCCAGGGCGTAGATCTGCTCTTCGACTGTGTTGGTGGTGACGAGGCGGACGACTTCGACTTCGCGCGTTTGGCCGACGCGATGCGCGCGGTTCTCGGCTTGGATGTCGTCTTGCGGGTTGAAGCTGCTGTCGAAGATGACGACCTTGTTGGCGCACGCGAGGTTGATGCCTGCGCCGCCAGACTTGGTCGACAGCATGAATACGGGGATGCTTGTGTCTGAGTGGAAGACGTCCATCAGCCCCTGGCGTTCGGCAATTGGTGTCGAGCCGTCCATGCGCATGAAGGGGATATCGTGGTCGTCGAAGACCCACCCCAGAATATCCATGACGCTCGTGAACTGTGAGAAAACGAGTGCCCGATCGCCATTCGCCTTGTACTTCTTCAGCAGCTCGAGCAGGACCTGGACCTTTCCGCTGTCCATCCACTCGCGGTCTTTCAGCTCGAACTTCTTCAGCGCAGAGGGGTATTTGAGAGCCAGGTGATGGCATTGGTAGTCTTGGTAGAGTTGTAGCTCCTCGAATATGACGTCAGGATTGGACTCCGCAAACGTCTCTTCGCGCAAGCACGCTTTGGACATTTTGCGGATCTTGTCGTCGGTGTACCGGTGGCGGAAGAGGAGCGGATGGATAGCCGCCTGTCGCAGCTTCATCATAACGTTTGCATGGTCTTTGACGGGGAGACCAGCAGCGCGGTCAAGGAGGATCTTGCGCTGTTTCTGCAGTTGCTCGTTGTAAAGCGTCTTCTGCGTATCCGTGAGGTCGCAGTATTCGACACGGCAAGTCTTCTTAGGGAGATGCTTCAGCACCTGAGCCTTCTTGCGGCGGAGGATGAAAGGCGTCAGCATGGTTCGAGCGCGCTGGACACGCTGAGCCGAAAGCAGGGTGCTGTGAGAATCGCTCTCAGTGACCTTCGCCTTGTGCTTGAACAAGATCTGCAGCATCTCCTGCACACTGTCGTCCTGCTTGTCGTAGAAAACGTCTGGCATCAGGAATCCAAGAATCGACATCAGCTCCTGCAAACTGTTCTGCAGCGGCGTACCCGTGAGGAGGATCCTGCACTTCGGCGTTATCCTCATCAGGCTCTTGTAACGCGCAGTGTTGGCATTCTTCAAAACGTGGCCCTCATCGAAGATGCATATCTGCGGCTTGCATTTGCGCAAGAAAGCATTGTCCTCTTTCCGGTAGGCCAGGTCGTAGGTGGTGATGATGACGTCGCAATTCCCCGTCTCGATGTTGTCCCGGATTGTGTCCTGAGACTCGAATCGCTCAGCTTGGGAGCCGTAGTATGGAGTGAAGTTGACCTTGCTCGAGAAGCGCTCAAACTCACGACACCAATTCTCTAGCGTCGATCCGGGCACGATGATGAGCGTCGGTCGCCCTTCTCCCCGCTCTTTGAGGTGCGACAAGAATGCAATGACCTGACAGGTCTTGCCCAGACCCATGTCATCAGCTAAGATGCCAGAAATGCCGTTCTGCCAAAGCAAATTCAGCCAGTTGAGGCCGACAACCTGGTAGTCCTTCAACTCTATGTCTTCGTTCATGATGGCTGGCTGCTTCAGAAGCTTCATCTTGCTGCTGGCCTTGCGAAGATCACCGCTCTCGGTGTCGCTGCCATGTCCGCTCTTTGGCGTGTGATATCCTGAATCTCGAGTTGAGCTGGTGTCACTGCTGTCGTCCAGAGTGACTGCGTCCACCTCGCCATCTGTCGATGCGCCGAAGATGTTGATACCCCAGCGAGCCATGCCAGCCACCATTGGCTTTCCAAGGTCCTCGCATTGCTTCACAACCGAGTCGATTGTCGAGTATGCATCCCACATATCTTCAGCGGACTCGACGAGTCGGGTTCCGAATGTGATTCTAGGTTTACGCGCCTTCTTCTTGCCCTTCTCTTGCTCTTGCGCCGCTTTCGCATCGACGTGGATATTGCGAATTGCATCAAGCGACTTGAAAGGCCGCTCTTCCAGCAGCTTGCTGATGTCCTCTTCTTTATGACCGGACAGATCGACCATGGCTTCGACAGAGCAAGTATTGAAGAAGTCGACCAGGCTCGATTCACTGAACTTGTGATCCTTGTCTGAGTTGGCTCCAGCCTCCGACTCGTCGTCCGAGATAGCGACAATTCCCTCATCATCATCTGACACCACTACAGGCGCTATTGCTTGCGGCTTTACCTCCTTGAACTGCAGTCGTGGTGGCGTCATAGCATCTTCATCACTCTCAGGATCAGGCTTGCGCCTCCCACGAATGAGCCTGCGCTTCTTGGGCTGTTCCGCGTCTGTCGTCCCCGGGCTCGCAGTCGCGCTCGGTGTGCTATAAGATGGTGCCTGCTTCGAGTACTTGTCCATGAGCGACTTGACAGGCGCTTTCAATCCACGCTGTGCTGTCTTTTTCGGCTCCGCGATGCTCGTGCTGCGCTTTGCTACTCCAATCTGCGGCGACTTGAGCAGCTCGTCGTCCGAGTCTTGATCAGCGAGATACGCGGAGGCGTCTTCGAAGTTGCCCTTCTTGTCGACAATGGCCTTGTACAGCACGCTGATAGGTTTGTTGGAGAAGACAACCAGAAGCCTCTGCGTCTTCCTTCTAAAGTCAAAGTCCGGAATGTCCTTCAACTGCAGATCGTCGTCGCCAGTCAGATCCACATCTACCGGCACCGCACGGCTCGGCCCACCCTGTCGCGGCATAGGCTTCGCCTTCTTAGGCGGTGGACTCTGACTTTGTGTAACTTGATCAACACCACGCTTTCGCGACGCCTGTTGCACGACCTTGTACGCATAGCCCGAAAGGTCCCAGCTCGGTTTCGGCGGAGTCTCTTCCACCTTGGACGCGCGACTGCCCATCTCAACTTTGCTGAGCGGGATATTCGATCTGAACGACGACTCGTCCTCGTCTGGGTCGCGCTCGACAGGCGCGTCGTCCGAAGTGAGGTCGAAGACGGGCTTGCGAACGGCCTGCGGAGGGAAGAATCCAGTGCCGGGTGGAGCCATTGGGTTGAAGCCGTACGGACGTTGTGTTTGCGTCTGCGATTGCGACTGTGCGGCGGGCGAGGAGAAGCGTTCTACACCAGGCGAGGAACGCGGGACTTGCAGCTGCGGCGACATGCCATGTTCGATTGGCAGCGTGCGGTTCGCTTTAGGCGTGAGCAATTGCGTGGGCTGCGTGACATCCGACGCAAAGTACGGCGAGCGGGCGGGCATGGGCTGTGTAGGCTGCGTGACGTAGGTGCCCTGCTTATCGAGACTGCTTGAGCGCGTTCGATGCGCGGCGGGCGGAGGAGAGGAAGACATGATAGGGTCGTCGGGGTACATTCTGGTTGGGAGTCGAGAAAGGCAGGGGTGAGGTGGTGGGAGAGTTCGCCGCCGTGATGGACAGACGCGCTGGAACAGTGACAAAGGTCACCAGCAGGAGAGGTAAAAGTGTGAACAAGGCGCCAGATGTGTCAGCCATGCAGTGTGTGAAAGGAAGCAGCCGCAAGGCGTGAAAGAAGCACAGGCAGAGACCAAAAAAGTTGGTGATCCCCAGCGGGCGACCCCAGACGCGCTTTTCGAGGGCGGGCGCGTTAAGTGCTGGTCAGTGCACCCATTACGTTGATGGCGTGCAGTCCCAGGCCTCCATGTGAAGTCCAACACCCCAGAACCAATCACCCACAAACACCCAACATGGCAACACGGAGAATCGTAAACGAAGAGAAGACGAGCCTGGACTACGATGGCAGAGGCGCGTCCAACACATCGCCTGCCGTTCCTTCGTGAGTGCCTGCCTACCTCTACACCTCAATCTACCACTTGGTCATTGATTATCTTCTGTGTACCTACAAGAATAGAACCATTCATTCTCACACGTTGACACTGCACCTTATTCTGAGTCAATGAACAGCATTCCTGACTTCCCCAGCTCCGTCATCTTCAAGCTGATGTCCTTCACATTCGCCATGATCACATTACCCATCGGCACCTACTTCTTCACCAACGCCTACGTCTTCAAGGGTACGTCGTTCTTTACAACACGATGATAAAATTGATGTAACGGCACCTCAAATACTAACGACAACAGGCAACGCAACCTACGCCGGCGGTCTGGCAGCTCTGATGGCAAACGTAGTGCTGATCGGCTACGTAGTAATGGCCTTTATGGACGACCAAGCCGAGCAAGCGGAAGAAGCCGAGAAGGCGAAGAAGACGAGCTAGAGTAGTGAAATGCCGGATGTGTGGGTTTGTGCGAGTTGTGGGGGGAGAAAGTAGTAGATGGCACGGATTAGTCCAGGCATGATATGAGATGAGATGATATGGATGAATGGATGGAAGGAGAGGCATGTTTTAGGTTAAAAGAATAATACGCTGCATTACAAATTACTATAGCTTTTAACATAACATAACATAACACAACATAACACAACACAACACAACCTAATATAAATAAATAGAAAAAAAGAAGAAAAGACACATTCATGCCAAAGAACAACACGCTACATTACAAACTACTCTATAGCTTTTAACACAACACAACACAACACAACACAACACAACACAACACAACATAAATAAATATAAACAAAAAGAAGAAAGGAAGAAAAGACATAATCAAGTTAAAAGAACAACACGCTGCATTACAAATTACTACCAAGCTTTTGCACACGCCAAATGCAAATGCAAATGCAAATGCAAGCATGTCCTGTAGCCTACGATACGATACGATACGATACGATACGAAGGATACGATACGCTTGTGCTTGTGCCTAAGGAGTGACTCGATCCCTCGATGCCCATGTGTGCGCCCAAACGCCATCGTGCAAGCGTTACCCAATCCTGCCATCGTGGCTAAGAATGCTTTTGCTCCCTGCTGAGACGGATGGTGAGGGGTGCTTGCTTGCTTGCTTGTTGTCCAAAATGAGAATGTGGTATATGGTCATAAGAATCGTCCACCACATGCTCGCTCACGTCGTTGCCCTACTCGGCCCGACTGACTTAGTCCTTGCTGAATCGCCGCTTGAACCAACTCCTCCTCTTGTCTTCGCCCCCTGTGCTCTCCTTTCGCAGAACGCCTGGTCTGCCGGCTGGTTCCGCACCGCCCTCTCCACCGCCGAGTTTAATCGGTACTCTGGGTGGCACAGTCTTGGCTGCGTGTGGAGGTGGCGGCGGCGCACCGCCAAACTGCTGTGGTTGCTGGTTCGGGAAGTGCCCGCCCTGCGGCTGTCCGTACTCCTCTCTGATCGGACCGCCGTATCCATTCGCGCCGTACTGCTCGCTCATGTCGCCCTGGGGTGGACGGACAGGCATGGAGCGCTCGATGGAGGAGTTCTCGCTGTTGGGGTCGGTTCCGTAGGCGCCGTCGCTGTGGCTGCCGTTGGAACCGTTGGTGTGCACCGTGTCGCGGCTCTGCTGGTAGCCGTTGGGCGGCGTCTGGCCGTATACGTTCTGTCCGTTGCTCATGCGGCCGCCCTGGCTTCCCCACCCAGGGTCGGACTGCATGCGGTTTCCATAGCGGACGCGTGGAGGGCCGCCGACGGGCCCGCCCTGGCCGTAGCCGTTGTCATACGAGTCGCGCGGGGGACGGGCGTACTGCTGCTGGCCGCCGTAGTAGCTGTTGGACGAGTAGCGCTGGGCGTCTTGACCGCCGCCGTAGTACGAGGACCTGCGTGAGGCGCCGCCGTAGTTGGACATGACGTCGGTCTGGTCAGAGCGCATGTGCGAGGCGCGGCGGCGGTACTCGCCATCGATGGCGGCTTCGAAAGAGCGGATGGTGTCGAGCGGACGCTCCCAGCGCGAGCGCGTGGGGTTGGAGAGGTCAGGCTCGGCTGGTGCTGTTAGCCGTGCTGTTCGTGCATGACAGTGTATGCAGAAACTCACCGATCAGGTTGCCGTCGGCATCGCTGTGCTGGAAAGAGCGGAGGGACTGCAGGGTGGGCTTCTCGAGCGCAGCGGCGACTGGCAGACGTCAGAATTTTGATCATTCACATGGATCATCCACACGGTGTCGCCATGCAGGGCGGGCACGTACTGGGCTGGGCCTCGTTCATGGCGGCGTTGGGATTCGCCTTGGTGCTGGGGTCGTAGTGGGTCTTGCGGCGCTCGCTGTCGCTCTCCTTGCGGGTGTGCTTGCTCTTGGGGCTGGCGCTGTTGTTGGCGTGGGCGTTGTCTGCAGAGCCCTGGCTGCGAAAACTAAAGGCGTTGGACTTTGCGCGCGCACGCCCTTGGTCGGGCCTGACGTGGTGGGAATCCATCGTGGGCGACATGTCCCAGTTTTCCTAGACCAGCTACGGCTGCAATGAGGCTGGTGAGCGGGTAGAGCGGAGCCAAGTAGCGACCGTCTGCGATCGAGTGGAGCTCGGCGTGGTGTTGGGGTGCGGCGTGGGCTGTGCGTGGGGATCCGCTGAAATAACAGGCGATAGCAGATAGCGTCGTGCGACGGCCGTGTCTCGCGCAGAGAGAAGGGAGATAGCAATGGCGATGGAAGCGAGTGCAGAGAAGACGGAGTGGACGGATGGGCTGAGGGCGAGCGAGCGAGCGACGGCGGCGGTATTATCAACTACTCTAGAGGGCCGCGCA
This sequence comes from Ascochyta viciae-villosae, assembly GCA_004335205.1. Taxonomy (NCBI): domain Eukaryota; kingdom Fungi; phylum Ascomycota; class Dothideomycetes; order Pleosporales; family Didymellaceae; genus Ascochyta; species Ascochyta viciae-villosae. Next base: position 8,991 of record SATZ01000691.1, on the reverse strand, counting down.
ATGGTGAATGTTGAGCCCGGCTGGGCTGCGTAATGGAGCGGTACGACGGAATGGTGGACCACCCGGGACCAATGGCCAGCTGGAAGATCGCCCGCAGGCTTCTGAAACGCCGTGTGCGCCGGCTGCAGACACTGCCTCACACGTCAATGATCGCTCCGACACTTGTGGAACAGCGTGGGTGGATGATGATGGTGATGGTGATGGTGATGATGATGATGATGATGCCTGACAGTGACGAGCCTTGTCTTGCGTCCAGCGTCCAGCGTCTTCTCACAGCGCAGCCTCGACGTTAATGAGCTTCCACCCTTGCTGTGCACGCAAACATGGCTCCATTCCTCGCCACCCGCCGCTGCAATGGCTGGCGCATCCGCTTGCATCCTTAAAAAAAATGGCCGTCGTTCTGTTCCTGGACATGCCCAGCCACAATACTATTATTACTGCCTACAACCCGTCCAGCCCCCATGGCAACCACACCACGCGGCCCAGTGACATTCGTTCGACGCGCCAGCCCTCTCACACGCTCGCTCGCTCGCTGCATTGCTGTACATGGCCAGCGAACACGTCCCCACCACAGTGAAGAGTACTGCACCACGCAGCCGTTGTCCCAGACAACCTGTCGTGATTCCACTTACTTCGATGCCGTACTCGTACCCAGCACGCCCAAAAGCAGTAAAGAGCACAACAACACACGCTACGTATGCACTTCCGCCCACGGCCGTAACCGTTGCAAGTCCAGACGAAAGACAGACAGCACCACGCTCTGCACATCACATCTGGAGACTCCCCATCACGTCTGGACATGCCAATCTGCATGACGCTGCCTTGCGCGTCAGTGGGTCTTTCCCCGTCGCGGCCGTTGCAGCTCTTACTTCCGCCCACGTCAACGCGGTGGAGTTGCGCGTGGCTCTCCGCTTCAGAATGGTGGGGTGGCTTGGATGCTGCTGGACCCGTTTGCTCACCTTGCTCATGCACGCGGGCGGGCCTTCTTGACTTGCTTCTTACTTACAGTCTTACACGACGCACTGGTGTCTCGTGATCCTTATCGTCGCCTTATCTATCCTGATCCCTGTCCTGGCGGCTTTCTCCTCCGCCACGATAACCGGTGCATAGCGTAGGTGTGCTAGATAACGAGTGCACGGCTTCAGCTGCATACATAGTACCACGGCAACATTTCCGTGAGACATGTTCGTCAGTTGCAAGGGATCGCTTTTGAGCTTCGACTACCTCCAGCACAAAACGCCAATAGGTGGTATATACAAGCATGTAAATCCCAATCTCACCCGTATGCAATTTCATCTCCCCATCCACCCCTAAGAGTGTGTGGGCATGGCTACATCCGCCTTGGTCGCAATCGCATCCTCGCTCCTCCACAGGCTCGTCACAGTCTTCTGCTGCGTGTAGAACTGCAGACCAGGCTTGCCGTAGAATGTGCTTGCGCCGCCGCCCGCCACCGACTTCTTGTTGCCGGTGAAGGAGAACATGGGCAGCTGCGCACCGTTAGCAATCACACTTTTTACTGCACCAGGCTGGGGAGACTTACAGGTACGGGAATCGGCACGTTGATACCAACCTGACCGGCCTCGATCTCGCGCTGGAACTTTCCTGCCGTCGCACCAGAACGTGTGAAGATGGCTGCGCCGTTGCCGTACTCGTTTGCGTTGATCGTCTCAATCGCCTCGTCGATGGTCTCAACGTTCAAGCAGACCAGCACCGGTCCGAAGATCTCCTCCGTGTAGCACTTCATATGAGGCTTGACGTTCGCAATAATCGTAGGTCCCACCCAGTTGCCGTTGGCGTACGCGCCCGACTCAGGCTTCTGGCCACGGCCGTCAAGGAGGATCGTGGCACCCTCCTCTTCAGCGCTGGCGATCAGATCTTCGATGCGCTTCTTCGACTCAGGGCTGATGACAGGGCCAAGGTCCGTGTCCTTCTCGAAGCCACCATCCATCTTGAGGGCCTTTGCGCGCTCGGCGATCTCCGAAACCCACTCCTTGGTCTCGCCGACCAGGACAAGGGTGCTGAGGGCCATGCATCGCTGACCCGCAGCGCCAAAGGCAGCGCCAGAAATGGCGTTGAGAGCGTGGTTCTTGTTGCAGTCCGGGAGGACAGCAGCGTGGTTCTTAGCACCCAGGTTGGCCTGCACGCGCTTGCCGTTGGCAGAGGCGCGCGAGTAGATGTACTCTCCAGCCTTGTTGGAGCCAACGAAGCTGATAGCCTTGATGCGTGGCTCATCGAGGATGAAGTCGACGGTCCTAGCCGAGCCGTGGACGATGTTGATGACACCGGCAGGGAAGCCGGCCTTCTCGGCTAGCTCTGCGAGAATCATGCACGCGCCAGGATCGCGCTCAGAGGGCTTGATGAGGACGGTGTTTCCAGTGACGGCGGCGATAGGAATGGTCCAGAGAGGAATCATGGCGGGGAAGTCTGAGCGATGGGTTAGCTTGTGTGGCTGTCGAGCTCAGCGTGCACTCACTGAAGGGGCAGATGGCAGCCACGACACCCAATGGCTCCCTGTAGCTGCGAGTCTCCATGTCCTTGGCAACCTCGAGCACCTCGCCAGTCATCTGCGTAGTGATACCGCACGACGTCTCGGCGACCTGCAGGCCACGGAGGACATCACCCCTCGCATCAGCAAACGTCTTGCCCTGCTCGAGCGTGATGCTGGCAGCCAGTCTGTCCCAGTTCTCACGGATGAGGTGTGTGTACTTGAACATGATCTGCTGCCTGTGGAGCAAGCTGGTCGCCTTCCACGCCGGGAACGCCTTCTCAGCGCTGTCGACGGCGGCCTTGAGCTCCTCATCGGTGCTCTGCGGCACTCTTGTCACCAGGTTGTTGGTGGCAGGGTCGTGCAGGTCGATCCATTTGGTGGCCTTGGAAGCCACAAACTGGTTGTCGAGGAAGTTGGGTGTGTCCTCGGGCGACTTGATCTGCTCGTGGGTCATTGGGTAGTTTTCCGCAGCAGCCACGCCCACAGGCTTCAGGTGCTGCGCCGTGGCATGCAGCCGCCTGGCAGCGACCTTGTTGGAGCTCACTGGCGACGACATTCTGGTGCACACTGGCGACGACATTTTGGTGCACAGAGGGGCTGCGCGGTGGAGAGAGGAGCGAGCGGCCAGCGCCGGTATGCGTGCGATAGCTCGACGGGATGCCATATTTCCGCTAAACCGACAGAGGGTGGCCGAGGACAGCGAGGATAAGTAGCAGCTCACTTGCTTCACCGCCAGATAAAGGGCTCCAGCTACTTTTAGAAGGTTCCGAGCAGACGAGTGACCACGAAAGCAATAGGCTGTTCGCGGCTTTGAAGGGAAGGTCACTCCGGCTTGCCCTTCGTAGACCGACGGTTGATGTGGAGTGCTCCCCGCTTCCGAGGTTCAATGGGAGCTCTCCCGCGCCCGCACCTGGCTTCGGCGGTCGGCCATGAGATACGCACACGCTTTAGACGCCATCCTCCATCGGGGGAGCTCACTCCGACCACGGCGCTCGATGGTTTTCTACAGGAAACACGCACAATCGACACGATAGCAAACAGTCTTCGCACACATCATAAAGCTGATTCATCATTTCATTTACAGGACAGCAGCTATAGTACACGGCGACTTTTCATCCGAATGATATATAACTTTGTTGAATCAAACACAATCGCTGTTGCGATATCAATGGCCTCCTAGACACTCGAGTCTGGGGCTAAACGCTGCAAATCAAAATCTTCTCCACTTCTTCGTACAACTTGCCGATAGCTTCAACTCACAAACTCCATCTACTGGGCAGAGGAGCGTGTCTGGCGCTTGTTGACCTCAGCTTGGGCCTTCTCCGAGCCAGTCGCAATTGCCTCAGCAGCCTTGTCCTTGGCGTCGACGGCCGTCTTCTTAGCCTTGTCGGCCTGAGCCTTGAGCTGCTCCTTGGAGGGAGCGGCGCTGGAGCCAGCGAAGAGAGAGACGAGAAGAACAAGGAAAGTAACGGCAAGAGCGGCGATACCACCGGCGACCTCAGGGACGAACTTGACAGCCTCAACAGGGTCACGCTTGGCGATCTCGATGAAGAGGTTGAGCTTCTCCTTGATGTACAGGGCCGGGTCGTCCTTGAAGACGAGGTCAGAGGGCGACTTGGGCGACTCCTTGGGCTTGGGGGCGGTGGCCTCCTCCTCAGCCTTCTCAGCAGTCTGCTTAGGGACAAATGTCTCCTCCTCGAGCTTCTTGGCATCCTCAACCGAGTGACCAATGTAGATGTTGTCGAAGAGAATGTCGTTCTGCATGGACCAGAGCTCGATACCAACAGCGCCGATGGGCTCGAAGTTGGCGGGGGTCTTGTCCTCGTAGTAGTTGGGGTTAGCGATCTTGCGGGGAGCCCAGACACCCTTGTAGAGCGGGTTGTCGATGAAAGGAGCGGTCCACTTGCCCTTGTAGGCAGGGTTCTTGATCATCGGGGGCTCCCACTTGCCGCAGCCAGAGACCTCGTCGCACTTGGGGTTGGGGACGGTAGGGGCGACCCAGTCACCATCCTCCTCGTCATCCCAGTCCTCAGGCTTCTGGGCCTCAGGGTCGGGGATGGTGGTGGGCTCATCCTCGAGCCAGTCCTCGGGCTTCTCAGCCGTCTCGTCGACGATCTCGAAAGGCGCGTCCTCGTCCCAGTCCTCGGGCTTGGTGGCCTCGGGGTCAGCGATGCGGGCCTCGTCAACCCAGTCCTCAGGCTTCTTGTCCTCGGCGTCGTCAATCTCGGCCTCGGGGTTAACCGAGGGGGTGAAGTCCTCGAGGAGAGTACCGTTGCGGGTGGACTCGCCGTCGATCTTGATCTCGAAGCTCTGGTCGGGCTTGACGATCAGAGTGTAGAGGGTGGAGGTCTTGACGATGCGGGCCATCGGGGGGTTCTTGAGGTGCTTCTCCTCGTACTCGCCGGTCTTGGGGTTCTTGTGCTTGAAGATGAAGTGGACCTGCGATTGTTAGCTTGGGGAGGTGTCGTGGAAGTTTAGAAGCCGTACCTTGTTGGTAGCACCGCACTTGTCGGGACCGAACATGATCACGTAGGGGGAGGCGTTGGAGAACTCGTCAGCGTGGAGAGCTGCGTTGTCCTGGAGGAGCTTCAGGTAAGCACCACCGCATTCGAGGCCATCTGTAGACATGTTAGTGGAACGTTCTCCTGCAAACTGAGACAATCAACTTACTCTGGAGCTTGACTTCATACTGGACAACGAGCGTGTTGTCCTTGTTGTCGACAGCCTTGGGGAACTTGGCGGAGATGGCGTGGTGGGCAGCCTTGTCCTTGACGACGAGACCCTTGTCGCCCTCAACGCCCTTCAGAACGGTGGGCTCCTCGACGGACCAGGTGCCCACGTACGCCCACTCCTCGTCGTCGGCCTTGACGTCCTTCTTTGCGTGCGAGGGCTTCCATCGGCTCTCCCAGTCGTCTGTGAACTGCTCCAGGAAAGGGGCCTTGAGCGCGGTAGGCTGTCACGGCAATTAGTACCTATCATCAACTAAACACACAGGAAACCACATACAGTGAAGGTAGGCTTCGCAACCACAGTAGACGACGACGACTCGGCGGCGGGTTCTTCGGCGCGCACGACGGCGGCGGCGAGCGCAGCAGTAGCTCCAATTGAGAAACGCATGGTGATTGCCTGCTGTCGGGGAAGGGCAGAGGTCTTAGGTGGGGAGTTTGGAGGGTGGTTGGGTAGTGGAAGAGGCGCAAGCCGGGGCGCGACGATTGATAAATAGTCGCGGGAGGGAGCTGCGAACGTGAACGTGTCAACTTTGATATGGGGCTCTCGCCTCTTATTGGCTGCCACCCCTGCTCTCCCGCTTCGCCGACACTTCGAGAAGAGCGAACACTTGGCCTCTCACGCTCACAATGGTTTCGGGTGAAAGACGTGCGTACCTATACAACAACAGCTTCACCCAGTGTTTCCACAGCTCCGCCCCTTCCTTCACGCTGTATTGCACTCACTCTGCTCGCAGCCTCCTTGCAGCAACCGCCGCCCCACCACGAGCTCGTTGGCGCTAGTGCTCGCTAGGCTGACAGCTTGCCTTTGTCTGCTCACGTCCGTAGCCAACGCTTCCTCAGATGCAAGACAGCGCCAGCTCACGCCTATTACTATTTGCAACGTCTTCCGAGGTCGTGTTCAGAAAAGATTCGTAAAGGCCAATGCCTCACGTGACACGACGCGCTTGTGGAACTCTCCGCATCTCCACACGGCGGAGCTGGGGTAATCTTACGCAGGGTGTAATGTGCGTGACCGAGTCGAACCACACGCTGATGCACTCCGCACAAGGCGGTTGTCAGCTGTCGTCCCATTAAAACAAAATCCACGGCAGTCCCGGGACACTGGGTCAGCACACCGATATCCTCCTCGTCCACACCATTCGTCATGCATTCTTGAACCAATCAGGTGTTTGTAACGTATGTATTATGAGGCGGGCTACGGACCATGTCCATAGTCCCCGCCAATGCAGTGATGCCATCTCTACAAATCCAGACACCGCCATAGCCAGCCCCAAGCCTTTCACCCAGACTTTATATGCGAGTACTCTTACAAAAGCTCAGCCATAACCATGGTGCAATCAACGAAACCAGTAACGCCAGTCGCTAGTGATGACTTCCCGTCCCCATCCAGCCTTTCCTAGTTCTTCCAGCCCACATTCCAAATTACATGCGCAATATCCCTGGCTGTGTTCACCGTGTCTACAACGCTGCCTAATATACCCCCACGCTGGGGCTCGTCGTCGGTGTCTTCGAAAGGCGCAATCATGCCTGACGCTGTCCTTCGTAGGCCTCCGGATTCAGAGGGGACTTCAAGGTGCTTGTTTCGTTGAGAAAAGGGATCCGAGGCCGTAGGGGTGGCCGGTCGCTGAACTCCGAACGCACCTGAAGGATTGAAGTACTCTTCATCCTCGTCATCATCTTCAGGCAGGAGGAAGTTGGAGGAAGGGTGTGAAGGCCTCAAAGTTTCTTGAGAGGGCGAGGGCGACAGTCTGCTTGACCGCCAGAAGCCTAGCGAGTGTGACTGCTGTTGTTCAGTAACGTCCGGCGAGTCTGTCCTGTACTTGAGCGTTGTCGACGGCAGCTTCTCGATCGTCTTATTGCCAGGCTTTTTGCTGGTGGTGTTGTTGCTGCTGCTGATGCTGGTCTTTGAGGTGGTCCTGGATAACGGCCGCTTTTTGTTCTTGCGTGCACGCTTCATCATGACCACGCCCTCGTCAGAGGAGGAATCCTCGTCGTTCTGCGACGCCCAAGGATTGTGGTTGAAGTCGTCCTCATCATCGTCTCCGTCCTTTGTTTCTATTGCAATGCACTGCTCGACTTTGTCGTCAAATCGAATGTGCTTCTTCTCACCCTCAAATGGAGTGTGCAGGCCGGATGTCGACCTCGAAGTGAAGTAGTCTGTTGGTTCTCTACTTGTCGTTCTCGACATCAACGACGACGTTGTGGGGAGATCGGAAGTTTTCCTGCCAATGATTGGTCGAGGCTTGCGACGCTCCAACGTCGCGGTCGGGGTGCGCTGTGCTTGCGCCATCTCTGCAGCTTCTGCTACCAACGACGAAGAGGACAGCGACTTCTGCAGCATCGCCTCGGACATGCTGCGCTTCTTCAGGATGGGCTTCTTGACGCAGCCGAGAAAAGAGCCGCTCTTGGACAGGCGGCTGACGGGCTCCGAGTTCTGCTGCGAGGCGAACCTGTTGCAGGCAGGCTGCATGGGCCCGTACAGCCAGGTAACGTCTACATCTTTGAGCCTGCGTTGCTTGTTAGCCTTGGATCGCGATCGCGATGGGAAACTTGGACAGCCGTGCACGGATGGGGATGATCGACGCTAGAGACAGGGGTGGCGATCAGAAAGCTTGGAACGCACCAATTGAGAGTTTCGGGCGACACAGTCTTCAATTTGAACTGGGACTTGGCCCACGTCCGCCACGAGGCGTTTTCGAGCCTGGAGCGCTCTCCGTAGACGCTCCTGTGCTCGACAATGTGGCGCCAGGAAGACCAGATGTCCTCTTCCCTCCACTCGTACGAGAGGTAGTCCACGTGATGCGAGGGCTCTTTTCGCACGGCTGAATCGTCCTCGGAGATGGGCACTGGGTCGGGGGTGGTCAAGGGCGTGTCGGTGTAGGGGGTGCCCTCGGCGGTGGTGTGTGGGTCAAAGGGCGGCAGTTGCCCACGGACCATGTTGGTGCTGGGGGCATCGGTGTGGTGGTAGGCGTTGGTCGTCTTGATGTATGCGCTTGGGTTCCTGGCGTAGTCGGGGAAGGTGAGACCGTCATCTTCGCTGCTGGACTCGTCGAGTCTGGTGTCGAGCGACAGGCTGCTGGACGAGGCCGAGTGCAGCGAAGAGGCGCGAGACGACTCGGAGGGCTCGGCGTGGGCGCGCAGGTCGTTCAGCGAGAAGTGGTTCCTCCGCGGCGAGGCCAGGGCGGTGTACAGGTTGGAGGACGAGACGGTGCGGGCCATGGGGGGACCGCCAAACGGCGAGCCCTCTCGCGGCGTGTGCAGCACTTCGGCCATGGTGGGTGGTGGGAGAGGAAAGGAAAGGCGGTGGTGCGCGGGTGCGCAGGCTCAATGCCTCAGTAGCAGTCACAGCGAGTGCGAGGTGGCGGTGATGTCGGGTTCCAGGACGCCCTCGGCGGTGTTCCTCTGGCTGGCCGGTGTCGACATGCGTGTGCGTGGAGTGCGGTGCTGGGGTGGGTCAAGCAGCAGCGGAGGGCGTTGGGATGGGCGACATGCGACTACGGCTGGGCAATGCAAGGGCAGGGCAGAGCAGAGCAGGCAGGGCAGGGCAGGGCGGACAGGCAGGGTAGTGCGGACGGGCAGGGCAGTGCGGACGAGCAGGACAGGGTGCGAGGTCGTCAACGTCCAGGTGCAGTGCAGCGGCGTGGGGGGGGGGGGGGGGGGGGCAAAAAGGGCTATAGCAGTTGCCAGGTTGGCGGGCTTGGGGCAGCCGAACACAGGCCCGACCACCTAGGTGGGGTCAAAGTCGGAATGCCAAATGGCTCTCTCGAGCGCGGG
>SATZ01000690.1:0-16095 GCA_004335205.1 Ascochyta viciae-villosae | reverse complement strand
AAGTGAGGTCAGGTGAGGTAGGGGAGTGGGGGGAGTCGTGTAGATCCCGCGCCTTACACATCTTATCCACTTCCCCCCGCCTCCTCCTCCTCCTCCTTCTTAACATCCACCTACTTCCCCCCTCCTCCTCCCCCCTCCTTCTTCCCATCCTTCCCACCCTCCATCCCAAGAATCTGCATACTCTTTCGCTTCGCTTTACTCCCCTTCTCCTTCAGCGCCTCCCAGACCGAGATCTTTTCCTCGCCCGGACGCGTGTCGTCGGGGTTCGCGTCATCCGAGCGCTCGGGCGATCTGCTGTTGAAGACGTCGCTGCGCTTGGGCGGCGCACCGGCGGTTCGGGGTTCGGGTTTGGGTTTAGATTTTTGAGGGGGTTCAGCCATGCCGAGTGTGCGGAGGTTGTGTTGTGTTGTGTTGGATGTGCGGGGTGAGGTGGAGTGAGGTGAAGAAGAGCAGGAAGAATAAGACAGTAGATATAGCGGGTACTGTTTGTGTGTAATCATGGGATACAAACGGTTTTCAACCAACGTGTGAGAGCCATCCACAATCACCCCGTGAAGCTCAGCACTCCCTGTGCGTTCTCCTCTGCAACAACACCTTCTTCTACCATCTGGCCAAGCACAGCCGCTACATCCCCACTCCTACCCTTCCAGCTCTCCTTCCTCGTATTCGAACCGCTCGCTACTTCCTTCAGAACCTCTGCTACAATGGCCTTCGCGTCGGCAGTTCCACGTGTTGCCGCCGCGCCTGCGTTCTGCGCGTAGCTTCTAGCTCCACGATAAAACACGCCGGCATTGCCTACAACGACGGATTTGCTGTTTGCCCAGACTGGTTTAGCGCCCGGTGTGACTGCGATGCGGAAGCGGAAGAGTTCGGTGTCGCCGCGGGCTAGGAAGATGTCTGCGAGGCGGGACGCAGAGAGTAGGGAGGAGAGCGGTGGAGAGGAGACTTCGGTCAGCGTCTTTTGCGCTTGCGATAGTGCGGTCCATTGAATTTCCAGATCAGAAGTGAAGGTGGGTGATGATGCTGTGTATTGTGGATTGTCTGCTATTGAGGAGGTGAGGTCGATGAGTGCGTCTGCATAGGACGAGCGGATGTTGATGTACGCAAGGCCTGGGCTTTTGGCGCCTTGGGATTCTTTGATCAGTGTTGCGAACGTCTGCTCAACCTGTTGTGCGTATTGTCCCGAGGTGCTTCTGCCACTGCGGTACATGGCTTCCGCAATACTGGCCTGGAAGTTTGCCGCAGCAAGAAGCGCATCTTCTTTGGGCGTTGTTGAGGCCTCTTCTGCTGCAGGTGGTTGTCCTATTGACAGTGTGGGCCCAGCTTCTGGTTCGTCCTCGGATTCAGGCTCTGGTGATGCATCGATGATGTCTATCAAAGCAGGGATGATTTCAGTTGCCGTCATGAGACCGTCCTGGGCCTTCTTCTCGATGCTGGATAGGTCTTCTGGGGTGTACAGTCCAAGCAAGGTAATGAGAGCTCCCAACTGCGCGGTGCAAGTTTCGAGAATCGTCAATGGAGTCACCGGTTCTTCGACGGTAGCCCAGTCTCCAGGTCCTTCCGATGAGGCTGAAGCCGTCTCCTCGTCATCCTGTCTCTCGGTCTCAGCAGGCTGCGGTCTGTCACCTTCCCATGCCTCTTGATACTCTCCAGACGCCTGGGCTTTGGCGATCTCTGCTTGCATCTGCTCGTACTCTTGCTGCTGCTTCCGTAAGCATCCAGTAAAGATGTCCACAGCTTCTTCCAGCAGCGTCCTCGCTGGTACTTTGGCAGCCTCTTGGGTTCCGTCTTCCAGGCCAGTTTCGGCTAGAGACGTAAGAACCTGCGCAGTATTAAACAAGATGTCCGTGTTGGTAGGGTTCAACAATATGGCATGGCGATGGGAGTTGAGCGTCTCTTCCAGTAATGCGGTCCTGCTTCCTAGATGTGGGAGAATTCTTTCATCCTCTGAGAGGCTGTATTCTAAATTCGCTCTGGCCTCGTAAGTGGCTACTTCTTGTAAGCGTCCGAAGAAAGACTCACTTGTTGTAAGCCAGGTCGAACGACTGAGGGTGGCGCTTCAGGCCTTCATTATATGTGTCGATGGCACGATTGAAGAAACGAGTCGCTTTGGCAGCATCGCCAGCCCGCCACTTGCCTGCGGCTTGTTCGTGCTCGTCTGCGGCCTCCAGGAAGTCGTTTTCAGTCTGCGGCTCCGGCGCCTTGAGCTTGCCCTTTGGCTTGCCTGGCTTCAGAAAGTCTTTCCTCTTGGGACCCATTACGCGGAACCGACGTTACGTAGCTTTAGAACGTGATGATCCGCGCACACAAGAGAGAGAGTGAGGCTTAATTTTGCAGTCCGTGTTTTTGATCTTGTCAAGTTGTGATATGTTTAACATCTGGTGTAGCCTGTCGAATCGCTAGAACTTTTTTGGAGTTGTGACGTAACCCCACCAAAAGACGCCCCACCCTTCTCTTCCCTGACACCCTACTCATCTTAACTTCTTCACGTCGAACTCATCCCACAGGACTTTTTTGTCAACCAAGTACCCATTTGCATCAAACAAAACGCCTTCATCTTCGAGTAATTTCCGTTTCGACTCCTGGTTCTGCCCGCTTGGCACCTTTTCCCAATCACCTTTGAAGCCGCCAATGAACTGTTCACGAGACGTCAGCTTGCCTTCGTAGATGAATTCTGGTCCAGCAACGCGTTTGGGGATTGAAACTTACGCCTGTGCTGGCTATACACCTATGGCAAGGTATATCAGGTGCGAATGGATTGCTCCTCAGCGCCCCACCGACCGCGCGCGGAGAGCTGTTCAGCGCCTTCGACATAGCAGCATATGTTGTGATGCGCCCTTCAGGTATCTGCTGCAGGAGCGCATAGACGCGTTCTTGGTACTCTGTAACTTTTTGTGCTTTTGACATGATGTGGAGCAGTTGGTTGTAGAGAAGCAACGGCAAGAGAAATGCGCTTAAGGTGTGAGATTAACGCGTGGTCACGAGGTGTGCTTTCAAACTGACCTCTTACGTGGATTCTACCATAACAACAATTCAGCTTTAAACCCGTTGATACTATGAGTTCAGAAAGTCGAGACGGCTTTGAAATGCTTCCCAGACTAGAAGTGCAGCTTCGTCTTAGGATCTTCCAAACGCATAGCACACAGTTGAGTAGCGCGGTCACCCATCATCGTCAACCTTGACGTCGGATACCACGTGTCGCGAACATCATATTTGGCGATATGGAGTACTATTGCTCAGATTGCTTAATGTCACGCACTTCCTTATCGGAAATAGGTGGGAGCTGTGGCCTTTGCGACCAGCCATGCCTCGTCCAATGCCTGCACGACGTCGTCCGGTAGCGGGCCCTTCTCCAGATCTGCCAAGTTCCCTTCAAGCTGACTGAAGCTGCTCACGCCAATGATAACACCATCATTACCACCCTTGACCCTTGTCTTGAGCTCTGAGTGGTGAACAGTCCATCTCAGCGCAATTTCGAGAAGTGTCAAGTTATTCTTCTGCGCGACATTCTCTACAATCTTCAAGGCGTCAAAGGTACCCTTCTTGAAGTAGCGCTCGCGGTACATGGAGCCTACACGGTCTGCCTCCTTGCCAAAGCGACCGTCGTCGGGGACAATGTCCGCGGACTTAATCTTGCCGGAGAAGAGGCCACCAGCAAGGGGATTATAGACAACGATATCGATCTTGTACTTGCGGCAAGCTGGGATGAGCTCAGGTTCGATGGCGCGGGCTAGGTATGTCAGCTCCTGTACGCATGCAAAGTGGTGTTAGTCTCACTGATGGCATTGTACATTGCCTGGTAAATTGTTGGCTTTACCCAGCCTCTCTCCTTCGCAATATTCCAGATCTCCGCAACTTCCCAAGCAGCGTAGTTGCTGAGACCAAGTTGTACGAACTTGCCTTCCTTGTGCAACTCGTTGACTGCTTCCAGCGTCTTTTCGAATGGTACTGATCGGTCTGGCGCGTGCAGATAGAAGATATCTACGGTGTCTGTTCCCAATTCTTTCAAAGAGGTGTTGAAATGCTCTTTCAGCGACTCAGGTTCATGCACACCGGCCTTGTAAGGATAGACTTTGGTTGCAAGTGTGAATCCTCTGTCCTTCCACTTTGCATCGCGTGTCCAGCCCTCTTGCTTGCCCCCAACATACATGCGAGCCGTATCGATCTCATCATAGCCTTTTGACTGGAAATAGTCGAGGTGCTTTGTGAATTCGCTGTGGTCTGTGATGCGAGCTCCAGAGGATGTATCAGGGCCTGTGGAAGCTTAGTTGGAGCTCTGGTGGGGTAGGCGGGGATGGCTAGCTACCGAAGGTCATCAACCCTAGGATGATACGGTCATTTGGGTTCTGAGCGATAAGTGGCATTGTGGAGTGATGATTCCGTGTTTTTGGAAGTTGTCTTGAGATTTGTGCAACTCGATAAAAAGAAGAGATGTTGCGGAGCATTGCGAGTTATCCTGAAGGATGACGACAGGTGGGACAGTGGGGTACGGCAATAAGCTGCTACCTATCTCCGTTAGGGAATTTAGGAGAAATGCATTCAACCGCAAGTCGTTCCCGACGGATGTCATGTAGACGGTTAACTTGGCTTCTAGGGGTGTAGAATGGACTTGTGTATGTCAATGTTGACTACTTATGAAGACATCAATGAACCGATGAGAGGAATGTTTGGTCTCTATACTCCATTCAACAGATCCCTTTCTTTCGTCGATTTGTTTAATACAACAAGAGCATGATACCTTCGAGCGATTCTCGAATTGAGGAAGCCTGCAGCTCAGTTCGGCGGCGCCGACATCGCCTTCTTTTGGCCTTTATCGACTAGCTGTAAAGGTGATTACTCGCGTAGTCTCGCAATGTTGGGTTCCGGTGCAGGTGCGTTGCGATAGACAGGTCGAACAGCTGTTCTTGTACGGCTATTGGCTGGTCGTCAATTGCTCCAAGCTAGGGCGAGCTATTTCGGAAAGAAGGCCGCGAGCCGCTGGTCTACGCGAAGATGGTCAGATAATCAAGAACATATGCTCGTCAAGCAGGTTTCTGACAGATGTGCTCACCAAAGACCGGACTGAAACATCGCGCATGGTCTCCAACTAACATCCACTGCTCGCTTGCGCGGATAGGGCCAAACTTCAATGGCGTCACCGACGGACCGATAACGATAAGCAAACCGTCGACGTCAGCAGGTCAGATCCCATCCTTCACCTGCAGCTAGAGTTGCGCCGTCACACGAGGACACTTCCGCCGACGACCGTGCCCAGGATCGACTGCTGCGAGCCGTCCCGCGCTGTCTGCACAGGTGCCACGTAGCAAACGCAGGTACCGGCAGAGCCAGCACATGAAGGACATGAACCGTCTCAAAAGGAACCACTGTACCCGTATAAGAGCCTCTCGCCGCCCCTTTGTACATTTCGAGCGTTCTACATACACATTCACGACAGGAGACCGCCGCTATGCGAAAGATGAGTCGATCAGCTGCCCGGTCCGAGGGTGTCATGTGGCCCAGTAAGCCACCCCTCCGTGAACTTACGAATCAGTCTTTTCCTCGCACACCATCAGATACACTCGAACCTGATTGGAGCGCACTTCGTCGATACCAGGTACTTCGGATGGAATCCTTCTTGATTAGCTTCAGACCATGCAGTCAAGCGCTTTATTGACATTCGGCTTCGACGCCGTGACAGTGGTGCGGTGTGCTACCTTGCCAGGTCTTTGTCTTCACATACCCAAGCCTCTTCCTCTCTCTTGCGCTTAGTCCTTCAAGTATCCCTTGCTTTGAAACACTCACGTCCTTGTCGCAATCGTTATTGGTTATCCTGCGCGCCCATAAGTAGCTCCTTGCGTCCCTCATCTGCATCATCCCAGCTCCACCAATCCAGAAGGCCTTGCAGGTGGCAGTCATCGATATCCTTGGAAGACATATTGAACAAGAAGCTCGGCGCATAGCGAGCTGAGCCCAAATCTTGGTCGCTATGTGCTGGTGTTTCAACTTTGGCTTCTCGAGCAAACCGAAGAACAAGTCGTCATCGTCAAACGAGAAGAGGAGATGGGATGCGCCGGTGGATGGCGTGCTCCACGGCAAGGGCAGAACCGTCCAGGAAAAGCGCAAATCAAAAGAGTTTACGAGAAAGAGGCGGTCAACCGACGCTGAGGTGCCACGCTCACTGCGACGAACGAGGGATGAAGTTGAACCACGGTCGCAATACCAATATGAAGATCCACTCCAACACAGACCAGCTTTGAATGTCCAAGTGCCCAATATGTGGCAACGCTCAGTACACCCAGAAGGCGTGCAGTACCCTACAAGCACACACTCTTCACAAGAGACGCTTTTGAATCCTCGGCCTCATCGTAGCACACATCAACGCCAACGACATCCAAAACATACGTCGCAATCGACACTTCGTGGTCGTGGAGCCAAGCGAGACCCTCCGAAGAATTCAAAGTCCAAGAAGAATATTCGCTCCGAACCTTCGAAGGGCTGGTCGTTCTTCGCACCTTCGCCGCCGAAAACACCTTCGAGGCGCAACTATCATACGCTGGACGCTTCACCACGTAGCCATCGCTCTAATCGCCAACATCGATATCCACAGCAACACGATATAGCATCAGCCTCTTCACCCTCTCAGTCCCGCCATCGCCGTTCACGTCCACATGAACAGCAGGCTTCAACTACGCGCACCACGCGCTCGAGGACGCCGAACACGGCTGCAAGGCGGGTGCCTGATCGCCGTTTTGCTGTACTCGCTGCTACCAATCAAGCGCTCGAGACTGTACGCCGAGACGCTTTTGCGCAGTCATCACCGCCGCCGAGAAGAGAAAGGCTGCGAAGATACGAGGGCGTTACGATCCCTACCTCGCAAATACCTTTCAACTGGGATTGTGTCAGCAGTTCCCAAGCTTCCGGTGGTCACGGAGAATCAAGCTCACGGCACAGGCGGTCGCGACGATGATCTTAACGGATAGAAGAGAAAACCTCGACCCAAGTGTCATGTATACCTGATCATGAGTGCGTACCACACCCTGTTGCAGCAACGGTGTCTTTCAATGATACCCCTGAAAGCCCTTCTGTTTCTTAGTAAACGTTTTTCCTAGTTTTGCATACAAGATACCCCTGCATTTCCTTCACCATACTTTAGATTCATACATGCGTCTTCGTTTCAATGACAGTCTTGCTTTGTCCAACACCGTACCTGGTCTAGACTCTCAGTTGGCGCCGTTGGCTGTCATCCAGGCGGGTATTGTGTCTTTCTGTCCTACATCGATTCTCGTTTTATGGTTTTGAAGCTTCGTACACACATAAGACAGCTTGTACAACACAGATCATCCGCCATCACTGTAGCCGCCCACACACGTCCGTTGACCTAAATACTCCACTCACACCTGCACTTTTTCCACAACCCTTAATCTCGCGACTTGCCAAAATTTCGAAATGATTGCCTAAAACAGTAACTCCAAAAAGTGTCTTCGACAGTGGAGAAGAGTTCCGCCAGTAATAACCTTTGAACGGGATACCTCCCAAAAATGCTGCTCTATCTGGTCGGTAGTTGGTAATGATCACGCGCCAAGGTTCGTAAAACCCAACTCCGAGGTTGCGCTCTACTCCTGGACTGGTCTAGATCTTCAGAACTCTCGTTTAGACCAGTAGAGGATGAGTTTTGTAGCGTGGCAGTGCAGTGATTCGTTCTGTCTCGTGAAAATGCGCACATAGTGACGGTGAAGGCGCTATGACCCGTTTTGCTAGCAGGGTCTTTTGCAGCAAGCTGCAGGATCTTGCGCGGCAGGTTCACCTACTGTAACTGTCAAGAAATAGCTGAATTTGAGTTTACTACTAGAAAACTATTCGCGACGGTTAGTGCTTGTGAATTTCATATCCAAGGCTGCTCGCTCGTGGACGTGGACGATGGAGGCTTTTTACAAGAAAGCTGCAGTTTGCAGCTTACCTTCTTAGGCAAAACCCATAGACACCGTCATAAGCACAGGCACATCTCGCATACCCGGACATGCTCTCTTTGTCCTGTCCGCGTCCCATCCGAACTCTTTGCTGCCGAACCAGGAAAGTCCAAGCTCCAAATTCGGCAAGGCTTCCCGCGCACGTGGCGACTCAAGCACTTGGAATCCTACGGCGAGACATTGCACCGTCGTACACACGCAGATGCTGATATCATCGAGACCAGCGGTTGTCTAAACTACCAAAAGAAGAAAGAAGACTGAGGTGTTGATGGCTGGAGGAAGGCTTTCCGTGGTGCTCAACCAGTGATATGACAGTATCACCGACTAGCGCCGTATGCGGTAAGGTTGATACCTGCATTATGTGTATGGTCCGGTGGTATTGCGGTGTATCTAGTCATTGACGGCTCGGGGTGACTTCGTTGCTTATCGTGTGCTTGTGGCTTTACGACAGGTTGCAGTAGGACGGTTTTTCATGAGCCAGTGCAGCATACCTGGGCTTTCTCCTCACTGACCACAGTATCACTTGCTCTTCTTAAAACGCTTCCCAACCGAACCTTGAACCTCTCCGGCGCAGCCGAGCTGATATTTGTCCCGCGCAGTCGTTCTTTGTATCAATTCCAATTAATGTGCTTGAAATGCTCAAGGTCCCTAGTCTCAGAGCATGTAGCATGGGATGCAAGGTTTTTGTCGCCTTCCATGATTCTCTCTGATTGCTAGGGCTCTCTCTGACGTTTGATCCGATTGCATGCCACAGCTATAGAACGTGAATGTTCTCTCTCTTGGGTACACCGAAGGCTGACGTGTGCTGATGCTCTCAGGCCTTGTAATAGCGGATCTTTGTCTTCGTAACAGCAGATCTCTCTCTTTGTAGCTTTACTGGAGTGCATGAGCTGCAGAATCTTCTCAACAAACCGAATTGATACGATACCCACAAGTGGGTGCTCGTCCACTCCGTCATGTGCAACAGAAGTCTGTTAGCATCCACGGCTGTGTCCGAAGCCGTGAAGATGCGCTAGATCTGTCATATCCTAAATATGAGTCAGACTAAGTTATTGCCGTACCATACATATCATACAGACATACTCATTGAGTCTGGAAAGCTACTGCAGATTGCCATGAGATGTGTAATGCAAAGTGTTGGTGTCCGGCCCATTCTTTGGGTTTCTTTCTTATATCTGCAGCTCTTCAAATCTCCCTCTAGCTCTAAGCAGCACTACTACACGCTCCGTTGGATATGTACATCTTCTTCCAAGACAAACATTGTACTTCTTTGGGAGAGGGAAGCGTTCTTAGTACACGCCGTCGTTCATCAAAAACCTGTAAGTGCTAGAAGTCGTTCTTATACGTGCTGGTCTCGTTACGTATTGCTGTCCAATATATCAGCTGCTTACTACGCGAAGTCGGATGGTAGCGATGCAAATTGCACGTCTTCAGGTTCTGTGTAGAACAACGCCATTGAATACGTGTCTACAAAACGGTCTTTCTGTGGAAGGAAACATAGGGACCGATGATGTCGCATACACTTCATCAGCTCCCATCTGCTTTTCTGGAAAACACATTGCTGCTAGAATTGTAAACGGTTGACATAGCATCAACCGTTTGACCGCTCCCGCGCAAACCAAGGTGTATGGCCAACACTGCTAACAAGAAGGTATACACCTGGCGCGCAGAAATCCTATTCACTGCGAAAGCATATGGTTCGTCTTTCACGAAGCCTTGTTCGGTCATGGTGTCGTACCAGAAAGTATACGGTACAAGGGCTGTTTACGTGTTCTCGAGAAACTGTGGACTTGATGTTCATGTCTGCGAGAGATGGTAACGTATAATCCCTAACTATCAGGCAAAGAATTTTTCTCAGATGTTGACACCTTGTCTTGCTTAGGAAAAAGAGGCCTTTAAAGCACAGAAAAATTCACCCCAGGCGGACTGCAGGAGACGTAAGAAATGCAGGACTCGTTGGAAAAAATTCTGTGTAACGTCTGAAACTAAATGTTGTTTATTTCCAGGATGGTCCTGTTCATTCGTCTTTGTCTTTAGATGCTACTTCCCAATCATTGCAAGGCCCGGCGACTTCTTACATATAGATGGCAGATGATGGATGGGGGAACACGGGTCAGCAAACGGCAATCAAGCTCGGCAATGGGAGCTAGCTGCTGCTACTACCAATGCTCCAAGTTTCGGGGAGTGCTCGCTGCTGACGGAACAGCCCCTGGAATGCCGTCCAGGAGAAGTTGTAGCGATTGGATGTGCGTTGTCCCTCGTTTCCCAAACGCTACTCAGGAGTAGCGTGGTACAGACCAGTGCCGCACATCCGACCCTTGACGCATTTGTGCTGATCCGACTCCACCTTGCGTCAACAAGCTTTTGTCCCCGAAATGAAGCTTTTGCTTGAGCCACTCGAAGGCCCTGCATAGCTGCTAGTGTTCACCGCTCAAAGCTTGGCTAAAGCTTCGCCAGCTCTAAATGTTCTGTAGGGCCATTTTCGCAGTGTCAGCTCTTGGAGATCGATTGGAAGTGTGAGATGCGTACTTTTGATCTTGGTTGACGTACGCGAGGGACAGCTCTTCCTCTTCGCTAACGATGATGACATCGGCACTTTCATCTTTCTGAAAGCGAAAGTCGCCCTGAGCATCAACCCCTTTCAGCAAACACGACGAGATTGATGCTCAGGCCACCGCGTCGATAATCGTACTTGTGGATTGCATGAGCTGCGCCACGACCTATACCAGAAAGGAGTTACTCCATTGTCTGAAACATGCAAGGCACCTACTCCGGCGTGCCTACTATATTTGCGAGGCTTCACCGAGTCTTGCATGTTCGCGAGGCACACGAACAACAGATGACAGATGCACTCTGCGGTCCGAATTCGTATTGCTGACGAGCAACTTCTCCACAATGCCGACATCCGCTCCAGTCCGCAAGCCGCAGGCCAAGGTTGCCGGTCCCCGCGGGTGCATTCTCAGATCATCCATGAGACGCGTGGTTGTCAAATGATTGTGCGCCTTGCAATACAACGGTCAATATTCAGATACCTAACTCTGATCTTCGACTCTGTGTCCTCCTTTCGATCGAGATATCGTCTCCATGGAAGCTAGGTCATCAGAGAACGGATCGTTGCTTTCGTTGGACGCAAGCCACATTAGCATTTCGGATCAAGCCACATTTGGCACGTTCTGTTAGTCTAAGGGTTCATTCGCACTCCATTCTTGGTCCGTCGGATTTCGAGCACGCTGGTGCCTCCGGCCATGACTATTGGCGAAGATAGGAACAGCCCAAACGATTGGTGGCTGTGCTTGTGTAAACGATCGCTGCAGGGATCTTAATTCACTCACTGCCCGGGGCGGTTCCAGCGTCCGCGCATCACAAAACAGTGTAGCTCAAAATCTCGCAACTCCCCCGCATGGGTCGTTTGTGAGAAACACACTCGACATTTATTGTGTTATAACTATTGGAGGAAATCAGCCTGCCGGTTCGTCGACTGAACGCCTCTAGGGCTGCAAGAGGCACGGTACGAGGCGCACTGCGCTAACGAACGGTCTAGAATCTCCACCACATCTGTTCTGACCTTTACCTGAAGGAGCTGAAGTGATCAATCAGCAATAATACCGCGGCATCTTCCAGCCTTTCTCACTACCTGTCGATCGAAACTCATCCGCAACACTCTTCAGCCCAACGATGCTGTTCAAATCAGGCACTTTCCTCGTAGCCCTGAGCCTGCAAACTACGTTCGCAGCACCGACAATGGAGAGCCACTTGGAGGACATACAATGCCGCTGCCTAACATTTCGCGCAAACGAGAGGCCTACACCATGCAACTTTTTCGAGTCCAAAGGCTTCGGCTGGCGATCTGCGCAGATACTTGCATCGCAGTACGATATCAAGGTTCAGTTCGCTAGCAAGGGCACGATCTCGAGAGTGCTCTCGGCTACCACTCCACTTCCAAGCGATGTGCTGCAGACGACCAGCTATGGCGATGCACAGTCAGCATCGAAGGAGGCCAACAGCCAAAACAAGATTGTCTGCGGCTTCGGAAAAGAGGTCAGGCGCATGACACACCATCACAGAAACCATGAACCTGAGAGCCACTTTGTCGGACAAGTCATTGGATGGTTGACGTTGTTCATCGCTCTGTCCGTGGTAGGCGAGTACGTGTGGACAAGGTAAGACACAGTTACGACAATGCGGAATGACATGGACTAACTCCGACAGATACTTGAGTCGAAGTCGAGTTATCAAGCTCAAGGGAGAGGAGAATTCCCTGAAAGCAAGACCCAGCAATGACAACTCGTCAAAGGACACACCTTCAGACTTCTCCTGAGATGGTCAAAGAAAGAGCGAATCCAACCACACAATCGCGGAACGACAACCTCTGATTGTTTAGCCTCACCAATAACACAAAGACACTTATGTCGCACTACACAACAAACAGTGCCAGCAAGGGGCCTGCCCACGAAGTATGCTTGATAGAAGGACGAAGATTGGCAATGTCTTTCTTCAATGCATAGTGTCCGTCGATATCATTGCGTTTGTCCATGCCGGCATCGTCAGTACCTCTACAAGTTACTGCTCTGTTAGCCGAATCAGTCACCAGATGGGGGACCATGTCTCTCAAGGCTCTATGGATATAGGTAGGAAGAGATTACGTACGTAGGTTCGACTATAACGAGTACACATGGCAACAGTCGATGCAAGCTGGTAAAGCGACGCGTGCAGACTGATCTGAGTATGGTGTCATTGATTTCGGAAACAATCAAGAGCAGCTCATCATCAAACAAACACATTCAAGCACTACGTGTCCTAGCCAGATGAACATCTTTGAGTGACCAGCCCTCACCAACACAGCAGCTAGTCATCCTGTTCAAAACCACACAACGCCTCCATTACCCTCCAGCTCCCCTCTCTCCTCCAACCCCTTCATAGCTTTCTTGATCCTAGCTACCATTGCCTTTCCCTACTCCGGGCCAGGTGGTGGAGCAGGTTTTTGTTGTGTCAGGTCTCAACCAAGGCAAATTCTTCGTGCCTTCCGCGGCTTTTCGCAGCTCCTGGATGCCTTGATCGTCGAAAGCTGCGCCTAGGAGGACGGCAACAGGCGTCCTCTCGTAGTTCTTAGAGCCGAGACTGGAGCCCGATGATTCCAACTTCTCGCCTCGGAGAAGAGCAGGGATCTGCAGTTTACCGGCGTCGACGGTTTGAATAAACTAGACGACTGATGCTGTGTTATGATCCCAAAGCAGACGATGTGGAAGGGCAGATGGCTTTACCTTCGAATTCTGGCTTCAGGTTTTCGATGACTGTAGCACCAATCGCTTCAGTCTTGCCGCACAAGATTATAGGGTTGAGGATGTCATTGTAGCGAATGAACGACCCGAAAATTGATACTGTGCTTTCAGTTGAGTGATTGACAGGCGGGTCACTCTCAACATGTTAAGCTCGAATTTGATATCGAGAGTGGATGACAAGAAGACGGGGTCTGTTGCGCTCGGTGAGGTTGCTCTCCGTGCAGGACGTCAGATGAAGTAGATGGTGAGTAACTAGCTTACAAGGAGAACTCGTGCTGTATTTGTGCACGCAGGAAACGTGCTGGAACCTGGTGGTTCACGAGGAGATTCGGTCAACTGGCCTTAAGGCCACCTCCTTTTCTTACCTCCTTTAAGTTCGACAAGTAATAGAAGAATGACGCCAAAAAAGGTCTCAGACGGTGAGATTGTCCAACATGAAGAGCAGGGGTGCACTTCCATCTCTCAAAACTTCATGGTAGCTCCACACACAGCTCTTGCTATCAGCTTATGGATTCGTTTCCCGACTGCGATTCTCATTTCGTGCAACGACGACTATCCTGTGAACATCAAAAGAGTTGAGATCATTTCTACAGGTGAATGAGGCACGTTCGAACATGGTGCAGACGATATGTCACCGACAAGGACTGGTTGGTTTTTGTGAAGAGGACGGAAAGAAAGGCCGGCTTTCGGAGACTCAAGCACCATGCCATGCTTGGCTCGAAGCTTCATGTTTTAGCGTGTGGAGTCTGACGCCAGAAGCACAATAAACTCGACTTGCCATCCGCCCATCCCCGGATTTGCAGACTAATGCAATGGATTGTAATGTGAATGCGTCTAAGACTGACGTCATATCCTTGTCGCCTCCGCCATCTCTAAACATGGCGCCCGCGCGACCTCAAACAATTAGAAGCTGCGGCCACCAAACGCTCCTCCAAAGCTCACAGGAGCCACCACACCACCCACACACCATGCGCGTCAGTCGCCGTCCTCTCGTTACCCCGCAACGATGAGTGGGTACTTACACACGTTGCGCTACTTTTTCGGCCTGCCCTTGTCCATTGCATGGCGAACGGCGCTCGTCCAAATACCTCGATTCGTACCCCTATCGATCCTCCACGTAACCTCGCCCAAGGGACCGCATCCCTTCCTGATCAACCTACCGAGTCGAAAAGGCAATGTCATTACGCTCTATGTCTTCGTACCGCCTGCGCCAGTGGACCCAGAGGAGAATGAAGACCAGCGACGAGCAGAGACGGGAGAATGGAGAGTGCCAGTCGTGCTAGATTTTCATGGAGGTGGCTTCATCATGGGCAGCCCGCTCGAGCAGGCACCGTATGCCTCGATGATGTCGCGCGAGCTTGGAGCAGTCGTCATCTCTGTGTCCTACCGTATTGGCCCTTTCCATCAGTTTCCAGCTGCTATACATGACGCGGAAGACGTACTGTCTGCTATCCTGGACACAGATAGCATAACCGATGCTGGCAGATACCTCAGGACGGAGATCCAACGATACTATGCCATTATGCGCACAAACACGCTGACCAAGCACAAGAAGAGCAAGAAGAAGGCGCAGCTGTTGCATCACATCGAGCATGTCACAAATATCACTCTTGATCCAGAACGCCTGTGTATTTCAGGCTTCTCGGCGGGTGGGAATATCGCTCTGAACATGGCTATATCTGCCCCACCGTGCATGGATATCCTGCAGTCTCATAACGAGCGTTCAAACTCGATTCCGCAAGGACCCTCTGCTGCCGCGACCATGTCACCTCTCCTGCCGCGAAATCGCGCACCCACGATACTGGACAACCCGCTAGAGCCATGGCCAACCATTCTGCCTGCTCCGAAGGCTCGACCACGGTTCATGCCCCTCCTGCTATTCTACCCTTCACTGGACGCACGCCTCTTACCACACGAACGGCCCATGAAGAATCTACCAAACGCGCTGAAAGGCGATGACAAGAACCCTGAGAAGCCACGAATGCCTGGTCTCTTCTCCATCATGGGACCCACCTATCTCCCCAAGAAGCTACGCCCTCACCCACGCGCCAGTCCCGGCCTAATCGACCCCGAGAATGTGCAGAAGAACGCCGCCATTTTCCTCGTCCTACCTGAAAAAGATACTCTCGCCGTGCAAAGCGACGTCTGGGTCGACAAGATGAACTGCAGCGGGTGGCACGGACATGTGCGCTTCGGCGACGGGCGACAAGGAGACTGGGACGGCATTGACGGAGGGCGACCGTATCCCAAGATCGACACGAACGGAGGCCTCGAAGTGTGGCATGCTCCCGGTTGCAGGCACGGCTGGACGCAGTTCCCAGACATAGCAGTCGGGAAGCATGAGCGCAAGGAGCGACAGCTTGTTTTCGAACGGACGTTGCAGTTCGTAAAGGACAGTTGGCATAGGGAGTTGCCCATCTGCGAGGAGAGACTGGGGAATAACAACCGAGAGGCGAGGCCGCTGAAGATACCGAGTCAATTTAGTGGGTTGCAGCACTGATGGAGATGTCTGTACAGTACGCGTTTACCACTCTTTGAGGCGTTGAACAACGGGCATGGCGTTGGTTAGAAGCATACCACCACGGGGGAACAAACCATGAGGTTTTCTACCATGTACCACTATATGCCGAATCAAGTTCTGCAAAAGCACTCGTCAGCAGCTCACACGTCGTCTTCAACACACCATACACCTCCTTCCACCCGACACTGAAAACAGCTTTCCTTCAAACCCTGCGTCCTCGAGCTTCTCGCCACCAAGCAGTCCAATTATATACTGTGTACTTCACAGCCACAAAACACTTGCAAAGCGTCTACGCAAGCACCCACGCAACCTCCCACAACACACACACACACACACACACACACACACA
>SATZ01000689.1:0-16107 GCA_004335205.1 Ascochyta viciae-villosae | reverse complement strand
AAGTGCTGTTTAGAAAGCTAAATATTAAGTAGAAAGCTATGTTTGCTAGTATCTAGGAACATAAATAGCTACTCTAATATTTCTTTACTAGATATGCTGTAGCTATATTAGGTTAAGAGTATAATATATGTAAATAAACTATTAGTGTACTATAGCAGGAGTACAGAAACTGTAGAGATAATAACAACTTAGGTCTTTAACTTACTTATAAAGGCAGCAGTTTAAATACGTTTTATATTCTTATTAGGCAGCTACTTATAGTCTACTTGTGTAAGATATTAGATTTGTGTCTATACACTGTTCCTATTCTATTTAAGTTAATAGCACTGTTAGTAATTTAAACCTTCTTATCTGCTATAGCAGAAGCTAATTCCTTAATCTTGTTAAGCTGTGTAGAACAGTACTGTTCTGCAAATTTATTCTTTACTATATTCCTCTTATACGTTAACTCCTCTACATATAATCCTAAGTGTACTAAGTAGTTAAGCACAACCTCTAGCGCTACTTAGCTAATTTAATAGCTATAGTACCTGTACTGTTTAGCCTTAGTGTTAATACTGTACAGTTCTAGACCTTTAAAGATATAACCCTTAATAAGATTAATAGACTAACAGACTATCTTTAGTCTAGCTACTATGTACTAGACTTAGTTATTAACTTTCTTAGTTTTAGTGTTATAGTAGTTACACTACTTTAACACTTCTAAGTCCTTATCTACACCCTTACCTACCTAGGCAATTATAGCTTGCCTAAACTCCTCAACTATTCTCTATAAGTATATTAGTATTGTTACTAAGAGTATAAGTAACAGTTAGATATATAACTTACTGTATATATAATTACTTTACATAACTATACGTTTAACGTAATGTAATACTTACTTTAAAAGGTAATAGGTTAATAGTCTAATTAATCCTTCCTTAGGTCTAGGGCTATAGTCTTCTTACGTCCTATTATTCTTGCTATATGCAATATATAATCTATTTTAGCTAAGCTCTTACAGATCTTGTTAATAGCCTTAAAGATAATTAACCTAAAGATCTTAGTAGGGTTCTTAAGTATTTTATCTAGCTAGAGATTAGTCTTGCTAAGGTTATTACCCTATATTGTTGCTACACTAATAAGTAGATCTTTATCTAGATAGTTACCCTAGTATTTATATATTGTGTTAAGGAAATTTAGGAAGCTTAATAGGATCTTAGCCTTCTAGTAGCTTTAAGGGTCTACGCGTAAAGTAGACTAAGGTTTAGGTTTAGGTTTTCCTAAACTCTTACTACTAAGTATTTGCTATTTCTTAAGTGCCTTGTTGTTAATTGTTTTAATCTACGTAATAATAGTCTACTCTATATTTCTAAGCTTTTTATAATATACTTTCTAGTAGATAATAGAGACGTACTAACTCTTTAGAGTGCAGTCTATTAAGTTTAGCTTTTAACTCTATCTATTAACTAAATTGTAGTTACACTTAATAAAGTAAGCTTTAATAATCTCTGTAATAATCTTAAGAACCTCCTATATCTATAGGTCTCTCTTAATCCTCTCTACTATTAACAGGGTACTATTTCTTCTAGAAGTCTTTTTAAAATCCTTCTAAACCTTAAGTATCTCCTTTAGGTTATGCTTCTAGAGGAGTTAGATAGCCCTATTTAGCAACTTCTGCTATTCTAGATCTATGCGTCTTAGAGCCTTAAGCCTAAACACTAGTATAGTAACTATGCTATTAGCTATAGCTAAGCCTGTAATTGTAGTAAAGGCTAGATATAGTACTAGGTCTTTAATACTGCAAATAAAAGAGTTAATAATACCTATGTAGGTTATAGTATTCTTACTGCTAGCTAAGTAAATTTTGTTGCAGATTACCTATGCTAAGTATATAAGATTACAGACTATTATTACAGTCTTTAGGTCTCCTTTGTAATTAATCTAAGTAGCTTTCTGTATAGCCTAATTGCTCTATGCACTGTCTCTACTGTTCTTTATATTTTTATAGATAGCCTTTTAACAGGCTGTAATGCTATCTCTAAGCTTTTTAACGTGTATATAGAGTGTTTTCTTAATATTTATATCTAGTTTAATAATACCTTTAAAGTTTATAGTAACTACATTGTATACTTAGCTCTGCTAACTCTTGTTAGTAGATATAATAAAATACTTAACGCTAGTTAGGCTTAGTTAGCTTGTAATAGTATCTAGGAGGTTAGGCTAGGCACTAATAGGTTATGTGTAAGTAATGTTAGGCCTAAATTTTCTATCTAACAGATCTAACAGGAAGCTGTAAGTAGTGTGTGCTTTGTCCTAGTTAGGACGTAGTAATATTATAATAAGATCTACTATAGTAAGTTTAAAGTATAGCCTGTTAGCTTCTCTACTATAGATCTAACAGAGCTTCTTACTAGTTTTATACAGAATAATTATCTTTAGGCGCTAGTTTAAGAGCGCCTAGTTAATAATAGAGCTGTTATAGAAGACCTTTACCTAATCTTACAGCTATAGCTTAACGCTGTTTAAGTAGGCTAACAGGAATATTACTCTAATCTGTAGTAATTAGCTCTTAAATAAGCTGTCTAAGTTAAGGCGTATACGCTAAGTAGGTAGCAGAGTAGAACCCTTATAGCATTTATAAGTAAGAACAAGGTTTATTGTAAATACGCAGATAATCTAAATAGTTTTACCTATCTCTATATAGTCTTACTTAACACAGCTGTGCTTTGCGCTAAAGTTTATATTGTAGATAATATTAGTACTAATTACTTAATAAGCTATAAGCTTAAGGTTAAGGTTAAAGCCTAAGGTTAGGTCTACTAGAATAAAATACTCTTTAGAAGTGTATTGTTTATGCAGTTATTTTATAGAGACGCTAAAGGTGTTTAAAGTGCTTAGCTACTCCTCTAAACTTACTTATATTACCTTAAACCTAGTATTTAAGCTATTTAGATTCTTCTGCATACTGTTAGTATTAGAATTATACTGTACTAACAGTAGAGTATACTTATAATTTAAGAATTTTATCTGCCTAGTCTTTGTTATTATCTCTGTTGTCTCTATTAATAAGATAATTAGGCACGTCTGCTATAACTAGCAGGTTACTATACTACACTAATAGGTCCTGCTCTAGTGTTAGTAGTTGTAGTGTATCTAAATGCCTAGATAGCGTTATAAGCTGTGCTTTTTCTTTCTTTTTCTACTAGGTTGCAGTTTCCTCTTAAGCAGGCAAGTTGCTTCTACTAGCAGTCTCTCTACTAGTAGTCTCTCTACTAGCGTTCTCTCTATTAGGCTTGCTATTGCTAGTTATAACTTCCTTAAAGCTGTAATTGCTACGCTCTTTAATGTTAATAGAAGATTTAGTAAAGTATCTATTACTATGTAGACTAAGGGCTCTTGTATTTGTTAGAGTTTAAGGACTTACGCGTGTTTCTATACATATATTAGCATTATACTATAGCTAATAGTCTAAAAGACATGTCTATATACCTAGCTAGCCTTACTTAGAGTAAGTATTTACTGCTAGTACAGCAATGTTAAAGTTGTTGCCTTAACAGATACTATTTGCAAAGTTATTAACAGCTGCCTTAAGTTTATATTAGTTCCTAATACTATTACTATTAAAGGTTAGTAATATATCCTTCTTATCTATAGTAACTGTAGTTACAGCTGCAGCTTACAACTAATTATAGTTAACATCTATTAAAGTTATTATCCTTACTCTATTTGTAAATATACTAGGGGCAAGTACGTTCTTTATAGTAATGCGCTTAATTACCTTGCTATTAGCATAACTAAAGGAGATGTTTAATAAACAGATACTTATAATAAAAGGTATAGCGTTACTTATACCTAGATACTACATCTAGCTTGCTATAATGCTTATAGCTAAGTAGGTAGGTAAGGATATTACACTGTAACTGTAGAGAAACTAGTTGTTTCTGTGTTTCTGCTTAATTAGCAGGTTAAGACTATATACACTGCTGTTAATCTTAAGCTCTTCTTAAGTATTATAAGCAATATATAGTATTACTTCTTTTCTTGCTTTATAGGATACTATCTTATTACTATTACTAAACAGTTTATCTATATTCTATAAAGAAGTCTGCACTAGCTACCTTAGCAGTACAGATTAAGCAGCCTTCTAGGCTAGTTTGTTACTAGCGCTTAGTACGCCTTCTAAGAGCTTGTTGTCTAAGAGAAGGTACTTAACTACTTTAGCAATAATAGCTCTTAGCATGTCTTTAGTAGCGCAGTAGTATAATAATATATATTTAGTATATATATGTTAAGTGCTCTGCTACGTCCTAGAGCCTGTGCAGAGTACTAAGTAACTATTAGTTATAGTTAGCGCACTAGGGAAGTTAAGTTGCTTAGCTAGGTCTGCTATAGTAAGAAAGCATTGTTATGTCTTTGCATAGTGTAGGAATAATAGTTATTAGGTATGTTTAGACAGTAGAGTTAATATTAGCCTAGTATATATTAGTAGTAGGTACATAGTAACGCACGTGCTCTGTGTAGGTACTCTCTTTTACTTTAGATAGATGTAGGACTTACTGTAATTAATAGTATAGATTTAAAGAGTAAGCACTTTAGACTGTAGATCTATATCTAGTAGCCTTTACTTATATAATTACAGATCTATATTATAGATCTGCTAGTGTAACTATACAGAATTAATATATAGATATAAAGAGATTCTATTACCTTAGAAGGCACAAAGAGTTATATGCATATTTATCTTACTTAATATTAGTAGCAGTTACTAGACATACTGTGCCTTATAGTAAGATTAAACCTTCTTATACTATTGTGTAACTATTTTCTATAGGACAGATATAGTAAAATAAGAGCGCCTGCAGCCTAACAGTGTTTAAGTAAAGGTCTAGTTATATATAAGGCTAGCTGCTGCATAAAGCATCTCTTCTCTAGCTATGCACTAGTACTATAATTTAATGCTAGGCTCTCTTTATATGCGCACGCCTTAGCTCTTTAGAGTAAGTAGCTCCCTATTT
The DNA here is from genome assembly GCA_004335205.1 of Ascochyta viciae-villosae. Lineage (NCBI taxonomy): Eukaryota > Fungi > Ascomycota > Dothideomycetes > Pleosporales > Didymellaceae > Ascochyta > Ascochyta viciae-villosae. The sequence continues at coordinate 11,110 of SATZ01000689.1, read as the reverse complement.
AAGCTAGTTAAGTAGGCAGGACAACTATACTAATATTTTACTAGTTTATTTACTACTAATAGATGTAATAGATTCTGCTTTAATACCTTAAAATCTATATAAAGCTCTGCTAACTTATTCTCTTTCTTCTTAAGATCCTGCTTTAACACCTTAAAATCTGCACAAAGCTCTACTAACTTATTCTCTTTCTCCTTATACTTATTAATCTCTACTCCTAGTTACTATCTTATGTTATCTGTTAGGTTCTTCTAGTGCGCCTAAAGACTACGCAAATTCTTCTTCTAAGTCTAATATTTAGCTTACATTAACAGCAGGTTGTTACTATACTCCTTTACTATTTAGCAGAGCCTTAACCTTAGTAATAAGCTATTATTAGACTTATAATTCTTAATAAGTAGCTTATGTTTATCCTTAGTAGTCTTCTTGCTAAGAGAGTGCTTTACAACTTACTAGGGCAGTAAGTATAGCGTTAGGTATACTAGGGATAACATAGGCTAAGCCTTAACAATTAGAGAAGAGATTAACATTTTAATTGCTGCTAGCAGCAATTTCTGCGCAGCTATTAGCTATGCAAACTGTTTAAATACATTAGATTCCTTATATTAGAATGCTTACTTATCTTGCTAATTAATGCCTTTAACAACCTTAGGGCTAGTTTAGTAGTTAATAAGTAACTACACATCTTAGTTATAGCTAGGTAGAACAAATATACTATTATTTTAACTAAGGCTCTCTAGAGACGTAGCTACATAGACTATTTACCCCTACTATACTGTACGTAATTACTAGTAGTTCTATAGGTAATAAAAAAGACAGTGTTGCTAGGCTAGATGCAACATACTCTAGTGCAGAGACTATAATAATAGAGGTAATAATAATAAAATAGTAAACTTAGTAAAGTAGGTCTGTGTTAAGCCCTCTAATTAGTATAAGAAGATTATAAAGTATAATGTAATATGCAATAGGGTTAATATAATTAAGGCAGAGGACAACTAACTACGTATATACTACAGGTTTAGGCTTACGTGTCTATCTACACTAATTATAAGAGAACTAATAAGACTATTAACTATACTATAGGCTAATATAGATTAAAACCTATATAAGAATACACAACTCTTTAGCATAAGCTTACTAAGTTTCTTATAGTATATATTATACACAACCTAGCTTATAAACATACTCTGCCTTATAGTATAGTTAGATAGTATTAACTAATATATACTAGAAAGCTATATTAAGAGACAGCCTAGTATTTCCTGTAATAAGGCTGCACATAACCTAGCTTGTAAACATACTCTACCTTATAGTACAGTTAGATAATATTAACTAATATATACTAGAAAGCTATATTAGAAGACAGCTTAGTATTTCCTGTAATAAGGCTGTATGTAACCTAGCTTGCAAATATACTCTACCTTATAGTATAGTTAGACAGTATTAACTAATATATACTAGAAAGCTATATTAGGAGACAGCCTAGCCTTTTCTATAAGTAGGGCGCACGTAATCTAGCTTGTAAATATACTCTGCCTTATAGTACAGTTAGACAGTATTAACTAATATATCCTAGAAAGCTATATTAGAAGACAGGTTAGCCTTTCTTTTCCTGTAACAAGGCTGTATATAACCTAGCTTATAAATATACTTTGCCTTATAGTATAGTTAGACAATATTAACTAAGATATCCTAGAAAGCTATATTAGAAGATAGGTTAGCCTTTCTTTTCTTATAATAAGGCTGTACACAACCTAGCTTATAAACATACTCTTAACAGTACTCTGTTTTACAGTATATATTAACAGTATTAAACAAAACTACCTTTAAGGTCTAGATAATAATAAGATTACTAGATTTAATATATAGGTACTGCCTAAAACGTGTACTCTCCTACAGAGGTATAGTATAGCATCTATTCTCCTGTTAGAAGAACCTAGAGAACTAGTGTTAACCTAGTATAAGTAAGCTAGAGGTTCTAGCTAACTTAAAACAACGTTGTAGATATTTAAAAATTGCAACTATTATTGTAATATACGCAAGAGATTTGCGTAAAGCATAGAAGCCTTAAGCAGACACTAAGTTTATAATAGAGTATTTACTCTTATACACGCGTATTAAGAAAGCAGCACTTAGCAACAAGCTAGACCTAATTTTATCTTCTAGTTTTTAAGAAGATTTGTGTACACTAGCCCTATATTAATATAGTAATAAAAGTAACTTAGTTATATGTTTATTGCTATTAGGTAATAGCTATATTACAGGTATGTTAGATGCTATAAGGCACAATAGAATTCTATTAGCAATATTACTACAGTCTCTCTTTAAGGTAACTTATATATTTAATAATAGTATGCTAGCAGGTTAAAGCTAGATAGCTAAATAGAGGTACCTAGTTTTCTGCACATATAAATAGGAACATAACTACTAACACAATAATAGCAGAATTCTACAACTAAACAATCCTAGTAAGTATAGCTTTAAGTCTTAATTAGACTATATATTTGCGTTCTAGTTGCAGAAGGTCTAATGTATATATAGAGATGTTTAATCCCTACTATTTAATCTACGTATAGAAGAGCTCTGTAATATGTTGTTATTCTTAAGTGCCTGCTAGTAAAACTAAAAGTTAGAGCGTATCCCCTTTAGTATACCTAGTAAGGGTTTCTAAGTTAACTACCTTAAGGTTTCTACAGGTGTAAACAGAGATAGTCTACTTATTATAACTAAGATAGTGTGCTGTAACGCCTTAGAGGTTATATAGTTTCTACTAGGCTACTAACTATTTAAAGAAACTATATACTATAGGCCTGTTAAACTATTCTAGGATAAATTAAGTAGAGTATAAGTTTATAACAAACTACACACTAGTAATTAGTAGTAAGAGATATAAGTAAAGCTACTACTAGGCGCAACAGTAGTACTAATAATAATAGCAGTAGACAAGACTCTAATAACTATATTATATAGTAACATAGTGTGTTAACCTATCTATCTAATAATAGGAAATATTAAGAGAGATGTTTAACGTACCTGTAATTAGTATAGTATTATATTGCTTAGGTTTGTACTAGAAATAGATTATAGGAAGAACAGTAGTAAGAAAAGTATAAAGTATACACTATACTACAGTGCTATATCTTATATACTATACTGTAAGTTTTACTACTCTTGTTTTGTACTCTAGTCTATAGTATATAGAAGTATTTACTAATATATGTATAGCACTAGAAGTAATTAGCTAGGCTAGTAAAGATATATTATGTGCTAATAGCTAGACACGTAGATGCTATATAATACTATACAGCGTTATTACAGACTACTAAGAACAGACGCTTATAACAGGAGTTAAGAACAACTAGTATTATATAATCTGTAAGGTTCCTCTAAGAGAATAAGGAGATTTACTAAAAGGCCTATAAGATCTTAGGACGTACTAAGACACATAAGAGTAGATATAAAGGCAACACTCTATACATATTAACCTATTAAGCAATAACTAGGTATATAACGTACTATGTTTTGTATAGAACTATAAGCACTTTAATATCTATAAGAGTATACTTGCAGATCTCTTGCACTAGCTTCTTAAGAGACTAGTTATATATACAGTAAAATAGCTCTAGTAGTATATTAGTTAGGTTATACTAAAGAAACAAGCACTAAGAGAGAGAAAAGTAGCGTAAATAAGGAAGACTCTACTTAACTAACGTTTTAAAGACGTGCTAGTATATACAGCGCTATACAGATTTGCTTAAACAGACTTTAGTAAAGTTATACAGTAGACTAGTAATAAGTAGAAAGCACTTATAAGACAGCTTGTTCTAGTTATTACACTTATTCTATGCAAAGAACACCTATATACATTATACTTTACTAAAGCAGTATATAACTTTGTTATAATTACTTAATATAGATTATATAATAATAATACGCTTACCTACCTTAATAATACTCTAAAGCAGATAGATGTACTTAAGTACTTATTCTAGACCTTCTGTCTATATAATAAAGATAAACTGTATATAGGGCACTTTAATCTGCCTAAACTCTATAGATTAATACACTAGAAGCACTTTATTAAGACTTGCAGAAGTCCTAATAGGTATAACACTAGTTCTAATAGAGAAGTGCTATATAACTTCCTACTAAAGGTTATATACAAGCTTACTAATAAAAGAGATTTTCTTATATAAATTAGTTGCTTAAATAGTTAAATAGTTGTATTACTATCCCTTAAAGCCTATATAATTGCTAAAGGCAGTAATTATACTAGTAATGTAATAAGGTAGGTAGATAATATCTATATAAACATAGTGTTAGGTCCTGTTTAGCTGTGCTATATTAGCTAGGGTCTAGGCTAGACGTTTAATATGTAGGCGCAACGCTTAAGAGTATATGCTATGCTAATAGGCACATAGGTACCTGTTAGAGAGGTAGCTTATCTGTTTAGTATCTCTAACCTAAACATTATGTTAGCAGCATTTATATAAGATTAAGCAGGTATCTATACTCTACGCAACAGTATAAATACAGATACTACTTCTCTAGTTCTAATAATTAAAGCTAAAGTACTTAAATAGATAGAAAGCGCAGTTATTTAGGTACATCTATCTATAACTTACTAGAAGCAGAAGGGTAAACATCCTACTAACACTAAGTTTGCTACTTAGCAGTATATTAGATATAGGCTATAGAGTACTTTAAAGGAATAGAGGAAGGATTTTATAATAGCTACTAAATCTAGTAATTAAGCAAAGCTAGGTCTGTACCCTTTTAATAACAGCTAGTAACTACATAGTAAGACTGTAGGGCAAGTTAAACTTATATTTACTATCTAGCCTAGACGTTAACTTAATCTGCTTACTCTGCTACCTATAACGTTTACTAGCATTATGCTTAACTAACTTTTAATAGTTAACTTAGGCTAACTACACCTTGTACACAGGATAATTAAGCTTAAGTGTTATAGCACTGTAGACTTAACAGACCCTTCTACACTTAGCAGCAGGAAGGCATTTAATCTGCCTATAATATAGAGAGGAATCTACGTAGTACTAGGCTCTGTATAATCCTTACTATTATATATTAATAACTACATTAATTTTAAACTCTATAACAAACTCTACTTACCTATATTTAAAGAGGATAGTAACTATATTATAAAGTAGTTTGCGCGTTATCTAAAGCAAAGCAATATATTAGTAAGCGTTTAAGGCTCTAGAAACATTAAGTAACTGCTAGCACGTAAATAAAATAAATTTGCAAGGCCTACTTCTGCTTAAGACCTAGAGAAACAGTTAATTAATATAGAGGTTTAAACAGACTAGGCCTGCAAACAAAGACAGAGGTAACTAGTAATAGAAAGCAACAACAATAAGAACTAAGCAGCTATCTAGACAGATTAACCTATTAATGTTAATTAGTTAAAAACATACTGTTATAACAGTTTGTTAGCAGAAGGCTAGTGCTACAGCAGTAGCTGCAACATTAACACGTAAGTTAAGATTAATATATATATACTAGCTTTTACTCTTACTCTCTCTTTTAGGTCTGCTTCTCTCTCTTATTTCTTTTACCTTACTCTGTCTATTAATCTTACCTTTACTGCTTCTTACCCTAGCTATAAGGTTCTTTCTAGTACGTGTAGTATATAAAGCTAGTATTATATACTTCTCTATCTCTAATAACATCTCTTTTAATTTCTACTCTAATTATAGTTAGAAGTAACCTTTACCCTAACATATGCGCCTATAGACCTATTAGCTCTACCTAACTCTATATTTACCTCTCTGCCTTACTAACACGTTACTTACTATATATAAGTAGACTTATTACATTTTTAGGGACTTTTATTACAACATATAGCTTCTTAAAAGTAATAAGCTATACCTTTAGTACTGTATAACTAGATAACTTAAACGCCTAAGTACAGCTTCTGCTGCCTCTATACTGTTACCTGTAAATATACTATAATCCTTACACATAAGCCTACTTAAGGAGAATTAGTACACTATATACTCTGCAACTAGATATATAGTCTACTAGGCTATAGTCTACTAGGCGCTAGCCCCTCTTATACACTAGCCTTCTATATTAACTTTAGTAGGCTTTTACGCTAGACTACTAACTAAGCTAAAGCTAGAGGTAGTGTATTAGATAGTGCAATACTGCTAGGTTAACATTATATAACCTAATATAGAGATATTATACTTCTAAACCTATATACTAAGGCAGCTCCTATAAACTATATAAGAGACAATAATACTTACTAAGAGTATACTTACCTACGTATATAAGTAATTAGTACTATATGTTAACATAGTGCTTCTAAGATAGTATAGTAGGCAGCTAAGCAAAGCTAGCGTAGAAAATTATAGTACACTAGAAGGCTGCCTAACTTAGGAGGATATAGAGACATAGTATAGAGCAGTGCTTATAATAGTAATGCTAGGCTTATAGTACGCAGGCTGTTCTGCTTTTAATAAAGAGGTAGGATTGCAGTTTAATAAGAAGGCTCTTAATATATTTATTAACAGCATAATTAGGCAGCTTTATACTGCTAAGCTGTAGTAAGAGCATAAGATAGATAATATCCTAGCCTACGTTCTTTACTACAACCTTTGCGTTTTTCTTACAGATACTATTCTATAACTCCTCCTTAACTATATAGTTAAGGTAATAATAGTCCTATATAGTTTTAAGGAGATAAGTAGCAAATTACTAGAGAGGGTAGTATAAGACCTGCGCTATATAGCAGATTAGCTAGAAGTACGTGTAGAGCTGCATATATACTATAATAATATCTACTGCCTAGAATAGGAGGCTTAGTTTAAGAAGGCAAAGAGAGTGCTAATTATTAAGTATTGCAGTTTAAACAAGTTAAGGGCTGCTTAGCAGTTACTAGTTCTTATAAGCCTTTAGCTATAGAAGCTTAAGTTAGAGACTAGAGAGAAGATATATATAGGTCTGCTAGATCTAATACACTAACTATAGAGTAAGAGTAGGTTTATCTAGTAAGCTAACTAGTTATAGAGAAAAGCAAATAAAGTATCTAATATACTGTCTAGTAGTTACACTTATTTATGTATATAAACACATATAACATTCTAGATATATTATATAGTATAATAAGACATTATTAGGATAAGGTATAATAAGTTTTATACTATACTGTGTCTTATAGTACACTTTAGATTTATATTAGGTATCCTTAGTATCTTAGGCAATAGTAGATTCTATCTTATACTGCTTTTTAGCTCCTAATATGTACTTGTAAATATTACTAATTTACTTATAGAGAGTTTTAAGTTTAGAACAAGCATCCTTAAACTAATACTCTACTAACAACTAATATCTATACTTATTAAACTAATGCTTTTACGCTCTGTCTGTAAGACATTTCTAGGTAAGCTAGGTATTACACTGTTACTTTAACTTACTATTAAATATACTCTTAACTACCTACAACTTAATAGTGTATATATTGCTTAGGAGTAGTAGTTTAAACAGTGCAATGCCTACGTAATAGCTAGCTCTGTCTAGAGTTTATCTTTAGTAGTATTATTACTCTCTGCTTCCTTTAGTTTAGCAATGTTAAATAGCGCAGCGCTAACTATCCTGCTTTATACTGTTAGTAGTAGGGATAAGAGACTTATAGGCTGCAGCCTCTAGCAGTTCTTTACTAAAGTTAATAGACTTCCTTATTCTAGAGATAAGTGTTGTTTAGCGTTTATGCCTATTAGAAGTAGAGTTAGTAGATATTAGTATGTGTTGTGTGTACTACAGACTAATAAACTTACTATATAGGCTTTAAGTGCTGTGTTGTAGTTAGATCTAATAACTACTAACAGCAGGAGAGGTTTCTGTAGGCTAATATATAACCTAACAGCTACTATATCTCTATAGCAGAGTTAATACAGAGGTAGAGCATTTGCCTAATAAACAGAGGAAATGCTAAGATTACTATAGCAGCACCTAAGTTAAGTAGAGAGAAATATACGTAGAAAACTATAGTGCAGACTGTTGTCTATAGTACACTTTAGAGTATATAGCTGCTCTTACTCTTCTATTCTAGTTAGAAGGTAGATACTACTAGCTGTACAGTAAGAAAGGTTATATATATATACCTAAGCTGCAACAGTATAATTGTATACTTTGCAGCTAATAATTTTACTATAGATTTTTTAACCTCTAGTAAAGGCTAGGTTGTTATTATTATTAGATAGTGCTAATAAACATACTGTGCTAAGGAGTATAAACTAGGTACTAGCACTAGTAACTGCTAAGCTGTGCCCTACCTTTAACTAACCTATATAATACTAGACTACGTTAACTAATAGTTTAACAACTACACTACCTAACGCTTAATATAGGAATAATATATTAAACAAGACTATTAGATATTGTTAAAGATAAGCTTAGCCTAAGTAATAGATAGTATAAGGTAATATACACAGCTTTTGCAACAAAGATGTAAGAAGAGGGTTTAATTAAGGTATAGATAAGAAGCATATAATTAAAAGCTATTATAAGGCAAATAGGCGTAGAAGTAAGGTATAACTATTATAAGGTCTTAGGCAGAGTGTTAGATACTACTTTTAATATAAATACCCTCTAAATTATATAATGTATTAACAGTAACATACGCTAAGTAAAGTAGTAATAGAAACAAGTAGATATAAGAAGGAAGAAGGTAGGTAATAATTATAATGTCTTATTGTAATAGCAGTGTTTAGTGCTATACTATACAAAGGAGCAGCTAGAGGATATATAGGGTACTAGACACTCTACGCCTAGTAGGAAGCACACTAACAAGCTGCTTTTAGATATAATACTAATAAAGCACCTATTAGAATAGAACTATATATAAGAGAGAGTTATAAGTAACAGCAGTAATATAGTATAATACACACATATAATAAACACAGTCTCTAACCTTGTTATAATTGCTACTATTCTACTACCTACGCTTAAGCAGAAGCTGTAGCTTATTTACAGCCCTACTGTACTACAATTGCTAACCTCTGCAGAGATCTAATAAACTATAATAGTATCTATCCTGTTTGTACTATATGCATAGTATACAAAAGAAGGCTTAGAGTTTATAACACTATTACAGAGTTTGCTTATAGGGACTAATATAGAAAATACTAAGAATAGAATAGTAGGCCTTCTATACTAACTGTAATGTTAGAGTATAGTAAGAGAAGAGTTTGTCTAGCGCTAATAAGAGAGTAGTTAGAGATAATAGTAGTATATCTGCAGTTTTAATTAACTGTAAGATTGTTAAACCTAAGTAGGTAAGCGTGTATAATACTTAGTCTTAGTTAGTCTGTATAGTATAAGTTTCTAATATACAAGGATAGAAATAATATCTAGAAAAGGTAAGAATAAACACTATTTATAGGTAGGATACATACTAATTATAAGGTAGCAGCGCTTATATATAAGCCTAGCTGCTATAAGAGTCTAATGTCTAATTGCAAGACTTCTTAGCTAATAGGTAATCTAGGCGTTGTATTAGTTAAAACTTTGCCTACTCTGTCTGCGTAGGGCTAGAGCTGTCTATAACACTGCTTAGCTAGGCTTAACACAGTCTTATTACAACTTTATATAATAAGGTAGCCTACTATAAACCTAACATGTAGACTACTATGCCTATAACCTTCTATATACGTAAGCATGCACTAACTGCGCTGTGTAACTAGATTTTATACTCTATACTAAGTTAAGAAAAATAAATATAATGTCTAAGAAGGTAAGTTGCCTAAGTTTTTAAGATATGTAAGGTATAACACCTAGTATAAGTGCTGCTAACAGGTAAAGGAAACACCTGCTAGAAGTAAGTAAAAGCTCTCTTTAGGTTTTTGTAGTAAGATAACAAAATAAGTAAACGTAGCACCTTTTAGTATACAGGAAGATAGCAGTATAGCAGTAAGGTTAACTACTTAATAATTTACTATAGCTAATTAGCTTAGTAGTTATCTCTAAGGAGTTTGTTAGTGTCTTTTAAAGAGCTGTGCACCTTACAGCAGACAACGTCTATATTATCTCTATTAGTATTATTTATAGACAGCTAAGCTAGGGACTTAAAGCTTAGCAGCTGCTTATAAACTATAAACACGTGTATAGAGGTATTAGATAAGAATAAGCAAGACTACTAAGATAGGGAAGAGAAGAGCAAAGTGTATATAGATGCTAGGTACAGTACTATACACGCGTACACCTATAAGAGCGTAGGCTAGAGAATACTGTAAAAGTACTATAATATTAAGGCTAATAATGTACTAGTTATAAGAGCTGTGTAAATAATACTACTAGATAGGATGCTATATAGTAAGATAATTAATAATTATTAGATAGATCTATAGACACCTACTTACAACCTATTATTTATACGTATTGTATTAAGCTTCTAGATAGAAGTGTATAAAAATGTTAACAAAGGATTCTGCTAACATATCTTAGTACTTACTAGCCTATCTGTTGTTTCTTATATAAGTTTAATACTAAAAATGTACTATTAATAAGAGTATAACCTATTTAGCTTTAAAGAACACCTATTATATTTTGTATACAGATAATAATATATATAAGGGATATAGTATAAGCAGTATACAGCTTTAACATAACATAGAAAGAGTACTTAAGTTAGCTATATTAGGAAAAAATTTTGCTATTGCGATTTTTAAAAAACACTAAAGTCTTATTGTATGTGTACTATTACTAGTAGGTTGTAGCAGGCATAGTACGTTAAGCATATGTGTAGAATGTTGTGGTACGTTGAGAAAACAGCCCTAACAGCCCTAACGTCCATCTAACGTTGAGAAAACGGCCCTAACGTCCATCTAACGTTGAGAAAACGGCCCCAACGCCTGCTACGTGTATTAGGTTTTACTAAGTGCTTATTAATAGATAATAATATTATAATAATATAGAGCTTGCTTTTCTCTACAGAATAAGCCTCTAAACTTTATTATAGCTCTTATAGTTGTTTAGTTATTAAGCTTAAAAGTTAAAGAGTTTGATTTTCCTAGCCAAGACGCTAATTAATAGAGACTTGCTAGAGCTCTAGCACTAGTATTACTAAGAAATACTTAATTATAATTAA
>SATZ01000688.1:0-16152 GCA_004335205.1 Ascochyta viciae-villosae | reverse complement strand
TAACCTAGCTTATAAACATACTCTGCCTTATAGTACAGTTAGACAGTATTAACTAATATATACTAGAAAGCTATGTTAGGAGACAGCCTAGCCTTTTCTATAAGTAGGGTGTATGTAATCTAGCTTATAAACATACTCTGCCTTATAGTATAGTTAGATAGTATTAACTAATATATACTAGAAAGCTATGTTAAAAAACAGGTTAGCCTTTCTTTTTCTGTAATAAGGCTGTATATAACCTAGCTTATAAATATACGCTGCCTTATAGTATAGTTAGATAATATTAACTAAGATATTCTAGAAAGCTATATTAGAAGATAGGTTAGCCTTTCTTTTTCTGTAAGTAGAGTGTATACAACCTAGCTTATAAACATACTCTTAACAGTACTCTATTTTATAGTATATATTAATAGCATTAAATAAAACTGCCTTTAAGGTCTAGATAATAATAAGATTACTAGATTTAATATATAGGTACTGCCTAAAACGTGTACTCTCCTATAGAGGTATAGCACAGTATCTATTCTTCTATTAGAAGAACCTAAAGAACTAGTGTTAACCTAGTATAAGCAAGCTAGGGGTTCTAGCTAACTTAAAACAATATTGTAGATATTTAAAAATTACAACTATTGTTATAATATATATAAGAGATTTGCGTAAAGCACAGAAGCCTTAAGCAGACACTAAGTCTATAATAGAGTATTTACTCTTATATACGCGCATTAAGAAAGCAGCACTTAGTAACAAGCTAGACCTAATTTTATCTTCTAGTTTTTAAGAAGATTTGTGTACACTAGCTCTATATTAATATAGTAATAAAAGCAACCTAGTTATGTGTTTATTACTATTAGGCAACAGCTATATTACTAGTATATTAGATGCTATAAGGCATAATAGAATTCTATTAGCAATATTACTATAGTCTCTCCTTAAGGTAACTTATATATCTAATAATAGTGTACTAGTAGGTTAAAGCTGGATAGCTAAATAGAGGTACCTAGTTTTCTATATATATAAATAGGAACACAACTACTAACATAACAATAGCAGAATTCTATAACTAGATAATCCTAGTAAGTATAGCTTTAAGTCTTAATTAGACTATATATTTATGTTCTAGTTACAGAAGGTCTAATACACACATAGAAATATTTAATTCCTGCTATCTAATCTACGTATAAGAGAGCCCTGTAATATATTATTATTCTTAAGTAATTGCTAGTAGAACTAAAAGTTAGAGCATATCTCCTTTAGTATACCTAGCAAGAGTTTCTAAGTTAACTGCCTTAAGGTTCCTACAGGTGTAAATAGAAATAGTCTACCTATTATAACTAAGATAGTGTGCTGTAACGCCTTAGAGGTTGTGCAGTTTCTACTAGGCTACTAACTGTTTAAAGAAACTATATACTATAGGCCTGTTAAACTATTCTAGGACAAATTAAGTAGAGTGTAAGTTTACAATAAACTATATACTAGTAATTAGTAGTAGGAGACATAAGTAAAGCTACTACTAGGCATAATAGTAGTACTAATAATAATAGCAGTAGATAAGACCTTAATAACTATGTTACATAGCAACATAGTATATTAGCCTATCTATCTAATAATAGAAAATATTAAGAGAGATGTTTAATATGCCTGTAATTAGTGTAGTATTATATTACTTAGGTTTGTACTAGAAATAGATTATAAGAAGAACAGTAGTAAGGGAAGTATAAAGCATACACTATACTACAGTGCTATATCTTATATACTACGCTGTAAGTTTTACTACTCTTATTTTATACTCTAATTTTATAGTATATAGAAGTATTTACTAATATATGTACAGTACTAGAAGTAATTAGCTAAGCTAGTAAAGATATGTTGTATGCTAATAGCTAGACACGTAGATGCTATATAATACTATATAGTGTTATTATAGACTACTAAGAACAGACACTTATAATAGGAGTTAAGAACAACTAGCATTATATAATCTATAAGGTTCCTCTAGGAAAATAAGGAGATTTGCTAAAAGGCCTATAGGATCTTAGGACGTACTAAGACATGTAAGAGTAGATATAGAGGCAACGCTCTATACGTGTTAACCTATTAAGCAATAACTAGGTATATAACGCACTATATTTTGTATAGAACTATAAGCACTTTAACATCTATAAGAGTATACTTATAGATCTCTTATACTAGCTTCTTAAGAGACTAGTTATATATACAGTAAAATAGCTCTAGTAGTATATTAGTTAGGTTATACTAAAGAGATAAGCACTAAGAGAGAGAAAGGTAGCGTAAACAGAGAAGACTCTACTTAACTAACGTTTTAAAGACGTACTAGTATATACAGTACTATATAGATTTGCTTAAATAGACTTTAGTAAAGTTACACAGTAGACTAGTAACAAGTAGAAAGCACTTACAAGACAGCTTATTTTAGTTATTATACTTATTCTATATAAAGAACACTTATACGCATTACACTTTACTAAAGCAGTATATAACTTTGTTATAATTGCCTAATACAGATTATATAATAATAATATACTTACCTACCTTAATAATACTCTAAAGCAGATAGATACACTTAAGTACTTATTCTAGACCTTCTGTCTATGTAATAAAGATAAACTGTATATAAGGCACTTTAATCTGCCTAAACTCTACAGATTAACATACTAGAAGTACTTTATTAAGACTTATAGAAGTCCTAATAGGTATAACACTAGTTCTTATAGAGAAGCGCTATATAACTTTCTACTAAAGGTTATATACAAGCTTACTAATAAAAGAGATTTTCTTATACAAATTAGTTGCTTAAATAGTTAAATAGTTACATTACTATCCCTTAAAGCCTATATAATTACTAAAGGCAGTAATTATACTAGTAATACAATAAGGTAGGTAGATAATATCTATATAGACATAGTGTTAGGTTCTATTTAGCTGCACTATATTAGCTAGGGTCTAGGCTAGATGTTTAATATGTAGGCGTAACGCTTAGAGGTATATACTATACTAATAGGTATATAGGTGCATATTAGAGAAGCAGCTTATCTATCTAGTATCTCTAACCTAAACATTATGTTAGCAGCATTTATATAAGATTAAGCAGGTATCTGTACTCTGTGCAACAGTATAAATATAGATACTACTTCTTTAGTTCTAATAATTAAAGCTAAAGTGCTTAAATAGATAGAGAGCGTAGTTATTTAGGTATATCTATCTATAACTTGCTAGAAGCAGAAGAGCAAACATCCTACTAATACTAAGTTTACTACTTAGCAGTATATTAGATGCAGGCTATAGAGTATCTTAAAGGAATAGAGGAAGGATTTTATAATAGCTACTAAATCTAGCAATTAAGCAAAGCTAGGTCTGCACTCCTCTAATAACAGCTAGTAACTGCATAGCAAGACTATAGAGCAAGTTAAACTTATATCTACTATCTAGCCTAGATGTTAACTTAATCTGCTTACTCTACTACCTATAATATTTACTAGCGTTATGCTTAACTAACTTTTAATAGTTAACTTAGGCTAACTACACGCTGTATACAGGATAATTAAGCTTAAGTATTGTAGCACTGTAGACCTAATAGACCCTTCTATACTTAGTAGCAGGAAGGCATTTAATCTGCCTATAATATAGAGAGGAATTTATGTAGTGCTAGGCTCTGCATAATTCTTACTATTATATATTAATAACTATATTAATTTTAAACTCTATAACAAACTCTACTTACCTATATTTAAAGAGGATAGTAACTGTATTATAAAGTAGTTTACGTGTTATCTAAAGCAAAGCAATACATTAGCAAGCGTTTAAGACTCTAGAAAAGTTAAGTAACTACTAGCGCGTAAACAAAATAAATTTATAAGGCCTACTTCTACTTAAGACCTAGAGAAACAGTTAGTTAATATAGAGGTTTAAACAGACTAGGCCTGCAAACAAAGACAGAAGTAACTAGTAATAGAAAGCAACAATAATAAGAACTAGGCAGCTATCTAGACAGATTAACCTATTAATGTTAATTAGTTAAAAACATACTATTATAACAGTTTGTTAGTAGAAGGCTAGTACTATAGTAGCAGCTGCAATATTAATATATAAGTTAAGATTAATGTGTATATACTAGCTTCTACTCTTGCTCTCTCTTTTAGGTCTGCTTCTCTCTCTTATTTCTCTTACCTTACTGTATCTATTAATCTTACCTTTACTACCTCTTGCCTTAGCTATAAGGTTCTTCCTAGTATGTGTAGTATATAAAGCTAGCCTTATATACTTCTCTATCTCTAATAGCATCTCTTTTAATCTCTACTCTAATTATAGGTAGAATTAAGCTTTACTCTAATATATGCGCCTATAGACTTATTAGCTCTACCTAACTCTATATTTACCTCTCTGCCTTACTAACACGTTACTTACTATATATAAGCAGACTTATTATATTTTTAGAAACTTTTATTACAATATATAGCTTCTTAAAAGTAATAAGCTATACCTTTAGTACTGTATAACTAGATAACTTAAACACCTAAGCATAGCTTCTGCTGCCTCTATGCTATTACCTACAAATATGCTATAATCCTTATATACAAGCCTACTTAAGGAGAATTAGTGCACTATATACTCTATAACCAGACATATAGTCTGCTAGGCGCTAGCTCCTTCTATACACTAGCCTTCTATATTAACTCTAGTAGGCTTCTGCACTAGACTACTAACTAAGCTAAAGCTAGAGGTAGTGTGTTAGATAGTATAATACTACTAGGTTAATATTATATAACCTAATATAGAGATATTATACTTCTAAACCTACATACTAAGGCAGCTCCTATAAACTATACAAGAGATAATAACGCTTACTAAGAGTGTGCTTACTAATATATATAAGTAATTAGTACTATATATTAACATAGTGCTTCTAAGATAGTGTAGTAAGCAGCTAGGTAAAGCTAGCGCAGAAAATTGCAGTATACTAGAAGGCTGCCTAACCTAGAAGGATATAGAGGTATAGTATAGAGCAGCGCTTATAATAGTAATACTAGGCTTATAGTATACAGGATGTTCTGCTTTTAATAGAGAGGCAGAATTACAGTTTAATAAGAAGGCTCTTAACATGTTTATTAACAGCGTAATTAGGCAGCTTTACAGTGCTAAGCTGTAGTAAGAGTATAAAATAGATAATATTCTAGCCTATATTATTTACTATAACCTTTACGTCTTTCTTATAGATGCTATTCTGTAACTCCTTCTTAACTATGTAGTTAAGGTAATAATAGTTCTATATAGTTTTAAGGAGATAAGTAGTAAATTACTAGAGGGGGTAGTATAAGACCTATGCTATATAGCAGATTAGCTAAGAGTGCGCGTAGAGCTGTATGTATACTATAATAATATCTACTGCCTAGAATAGGAGCCTTAGTTTAAGAAGGCAAAGAGAGCACTAATTATTAAGTATTACAGATTAAATAAGTAGAAGGCTGCTTAGTAGTTACTAGTTTCTATAAGCCTTTAGCTATAGAAGCTTAAGTTAGAGACTAAGAAGAGGATATATATAGGTCTGCTAGATCTAATACACTAACTACAGAGTAGAAGTAGGTTTATCTAGTAAGCTAACTAGTTATAGAGAAAAGTAAATAAAGTATCTAATATACTGTCTAGCAGTTACACTTATTTATATATATCAACACGTGTTATATTCTAGATATGTTATATAGTATAATAAGACGTTATTAAGATAAGGTATAATAAGTTTTATACTGTACTATGTTCTACAGTACACTTTAGATTTGTATTAAGTATCCTTAGTATCTTAGGCAGTAGTAGATTCTATTCTACGCTACTTTTTAGCTCCTAATATATACCTGTAAATATTGCTAATTTACTTACAGAAAGCTTTAAGTTAAGAATAAGCATCTTTAAACTAATACTCTACTAATAACTAATATCTATACTTATTAGACTAACGCTTTTAGACTCTGTTTATAAGACATTTCTAGGTAAGCTAGGTATTACACTATTACTTTAACTTGCTATTAAATATACTCTTAACTACCTGCAACTTAATAGTGTATATATTGCTTAGAAGTAGTAGTTTAAACAGTGCAATGCCTGCGTAATAGCTAGCTCTGTCTAGAGTTTATCTTTAGTAGTATTATTACTCTCTACTTTCTTTAGTTTAGTAATGTTAAATAGTACAGCACTAACTATCCTACTTTATACTGTTAGTAGTAGAGATAAGAGACCTGCAGGCTGCAGCTTCTAGTAGTTCTTTACTAAAGTTAATAGACTTCTCTATTCTAGAAATAAGTGTTATTTAGCGTTTACGCCTATTAGAAGTAGAGTTAGTAGATATTAGTATGTATTGTGTATACTACAGACTAATAAACTTACTATATAGGCTTTAAGTGCTGCGTTGTAGTTAGATCTAATAACTACTAACAGTAGAAGCAATTTCTATAGGCTAATATATAACCTAATAGCTACTATATCTCTGCAGTAGAGTTAATACAGAGGTAGAGTATTTGCCTAATAAACAGAGAAAATGCTAAGATTACTATAGCAGCACCTAAGTTAAGCAGAGAGAAATATACGTAGAAAACTATAGTACAGACTATTGTCTACAGTACGCTTTAGAGTATATAGCTGCTCTTACTCTTCTATCCTAGTTAGAAGGCAGATACTACTAGCTGTATAGTAAGAAAGGTTCTATACATATGCCTAAGCTATAACAGTATAATTATATACTCTACAGCTAATAATTTTACTACAGATTTTTTAACCTCTAGCAAAGGCTAGGTTGTTGTTATTATTAGACAGCGCTAACAAATATACTGTGCTAAGGAGTATAAACTAGGTACTAGCACTAGTAACTGCTAATAAAGCTGTGCCCTACCTTTAACTAACCTGCACAATACTAGACTATATTAACTAATAGTTTAACAACTATACTACCTAATGCTTAATATAGAAATAATACGTTAAATAAGACTATTAGATGTTGTTAAAGATAAGCTTAGCCTAAGTAATAGACAGTATAAGGTAATATACACAGCTTTTATAATAAAGATATAAGAAGAGAGTTTAATTAGAGTACAGATAAGAAGCATATAATTAAAAGCTATTACAAGGCAAATAGGCGTAGAAGTAAGGCATAACTATTATAAGGTCTTAGGTAAAGTGTTAGATGCTACTTTTAATATAAATACCCTCTAAATTATATAATACATTAATAGTAATATATACTAAGTAAAGCAGTAACAGATATAAGCAGACGTAAGAAGGAAGAAGGTAGGTAATAATTGTAATATCTTATTGTAATAGCAGCGTTTAGTGCTATACTACATAAAGAAGCAGCTAGAAGATGTATAGGGTACTAGATACTCTATGCCTAGTAGAAAGCACACTAATAAGCTGCTTCTAGACATAACGCTAATAAAGCACCTATTAGAATAAAACTATATACAAGAGAGAGTAATAAGTAATAGCAGTAATATAGCATAATATACACATATAATAAATATAGTTACTAACCTTATTATAATTGCTACTATTCTACTGCCTACACTTAAGTAGAAGCTACAGCTTATTAACAGCCCTACTACGCTGCAATTGCTAACCTCTACAGATATCTAATAAACTATAATAGTATCTATTCTCTCTGTACTGTGCGCATAGTATATAAAAGAAGGCTTAGAGTTTATAACGCTATTACAGAGTTTGCTTATAGGGACTAATATAGAAAATACTAAGGATAGAATAGTAGGCCTTCTATACTAACTATAATATTAGAGCATAGTAAGAGGAGAGTTTGTCTAGCGCTAACAAGAGAGTAGTTAGAGATAATAGTAGTATATCTATAGTTTTAATTAACTGTAAGATTGTTAAACCTAAGTAGGCAAGTATGTATAATGCTTAGTCTTAGTTAGTCTATATAGTATAAGTTTCTAATACATAAGGATAGGAATAATATCTAGAAAAGGTAAGGACAAACACTATTTATAAGTAGAATATATACTAATTATAAGGTAGCAGCGCTTATGTATAAGCCTAGCTGCTATAAGAGTCTAATATCTAATTATAAGACTTCTTAGCTAATAGGTAATCTAGGTGTTGTATTAGTTAAAACTTTACCTACTCTGTCTGTGTAAGGCTAGAGCTGTCTACAACACTGCTTAGCTAGGCTTAATATAGTCTTATTACAACTTTATATAATAAGATAGCCTACTATAAACCTAACACGTAGACTACTGTGCCTACAACCTTCTATATATGTAAGTATACACTAACTGCGCTGTGTAACTAGATTTTACGCTCTATACTAGGTTAAGGAGAACAAATATTATATCTAAAAAGGTAAGTTACCTAAGTTTTTAAGATATATAAGGTATAACACCTAGTATAAGTGCTGCTAATAGGTAAAGGAAATACCTGCTAGAAGCAAGTAAAAGCTCTCTTTAGGTTTTTATAGTAAGATAACAAAATAAGTAAATGTAGCACCTCCTAGTACGCAGAAAGATAGCAGCATAGCAGTAAGGTTAACTACTTAATAATTTACTATTGCTAATTAGCTTAGTAGTTGTCTCTAAGGAGTTTGTTAGTGTCTTTTTAAGAGCTGCGCACCTTATAGCAGATAATATATATATTATCTCTATTAGTATTATTAATAAATAGCTAAGCTAAGGACATAAAGCTTAGTAGCTGCTTATAAACTATAAATATGCGTATAGAGGTATTAGACAAGGATAAGCAAGACTGCTAAGATAGGGAAGAGAGGAGCAAAGTGTATATAGATGCTAGGTACAGTACTGTATATACGCACACCTATAAGAGTATAGGCTAGAAGATACTGTAAAAGTACTGTAATATTAAGGCTAATAATCTACTAGTTATAAAAGCTGTGTAAATAATACTACTAAGTAGGATGCTATATAGTAAGATAATTAATAATTATTAGATAGATCTATAAATACTTACTTACAACCTATTATTTATATATCTTATATTAAGCTCTTAGATAAAAGCGCGCAAAAACATTAATAAAGAATTCTACTAACATATCTTAGTACTTACTAGCCTATCTGTTCTTTTTTATATAAGTTTAATACTAAAAACGTACTATTAATAAGAGTATAACCTATTTAGCTTTAAGAGACACCTATTATATTTTATACATAGATAATAATATGTATAAAAGATATAGTATAAGCAGCGTACAGCTTTAACGTAACATAGAAAGAGTACTTAAGTTAGCTATCTACTCTGCTAATAAAGGACTTCTGCTATATAGCTAAAGACCTAACTAAGGCATAAACATAACCTTTCTACTCTGTTGTTTACTAATACTAACGCCTTTAAGCCTACTTAACAGCAGTTCCTGCATAGCGTAATTATACAAATCCTATTAGAAACTCTCTATAGCAAGATATAAGATACGCTTACTATAAACTCTAATAGTATGCAATACTTTAAGAAGCTTAGTAGAATAATAATATGTTTTCTTTATATATAGCTGTAGTAGGCTTTAAAGAAATAAAAAGATAGGTTATGCATAATATAGAATATATTATCTTAGCTTCTGTAAAGTATATATAAGGAACTGTAAGGTATAGTGCTAATACTGTAAAGGTCCTTATATAACATTGCTATATTAATAAGAAGAATAGGCAGAGCACTAGCAGAATACAGTAAGAAATAAGATAATAGTAAAGGTATAGATATATATATAACAGCTAAAAGTAATAGATACTTATATACTAATAATACAAAACAAATACGCTAACAACTTAAACAACCTACTTAGCAAAGATAAGGCGTTATTGCCTAATATAGAGATAGAAAGTGTTATAGCTATAGATAATAAAGTAACTTAGGACATGTATTATTAGATACAAAGGTTACTACTAGAAACCTTGCTACCTAATAAGACGCGTAATACAAGACAGGACGCTTCTACCTTAGAAGTAGGTAGAAATAATAATCTATTAGTTATAAGGTAGTAAAGCTATAATTAAAGAGGTAATAGCAGTTTAAGGAAGGCATAGGAGACCTATACAGTAGGGTTAGAGTATATAGATAGGTTAATACACACTATTTATATTAAAAGGTATATAACGCTTTAGGAGTTTTAGGTGTTAGGTATAGTAGACAATACATTAATTGCAATATAGGAGGATAACAAGATTATTAGTTTAGACTATAATATAGGCAGCTTTTGCAAAAGGCTATAAGTAAAGAAAAAAGAAAGAAAAGTACAACTCTACTACTTTGTTAATAACCTATTAGAAGAGAGCGTAGTCTATTTTAACAGCTTAATAAATAGCGCAATATAAACTAAACTAATAAAAAGAAGAAGCTAAAGAGAAAGAAGAGGCTAATAGCCTACAACAGCTATATATAGGAAGTAGTTTTATGCATGTACACTGTCTACACGCCTGTACTGTACTATACAGTAAAGTATAAATTAAGAGAGTATATACTTACTATAAGGTATAATGCTACTATAATAACTATAAACGTACTAAACTATATAGTATAAATTACATAGACATGTAACTATAATAAGGTATAGTAGAAATTGTAGCAATATTTACATACTATAGAGCATAGTATAAATTTAAATACTGTAGAAGGACTGTAAGGCACAGTATGTATTAAGGCAATATACACATACTATAAGGTATAGTATAAATTTAGAGACTATAGAACAAGTATAAGGAATATACAGTGCTATACACAGTAGAGTTAGTTATATACATTATCTAGTACTATAAGTAATTTAATGCAAACAGTAATAGCGCGATTAAATCTATGTATATAGTACCTAGAAGTAACTTCTATACTATAGCCTATAGTATAAGTAGCTAAATTAGAATAGTATCTAGCACTTACATATATTGCGTGCATTAAGGTAGTAGAATATATATCTAGAATATAGTATAAGCATTCTACATTGTTAGGCAGTTATAGAATATAGCAACCTGTTATCCTATTGTTTTAGCTGTTTTAGCTGTGTTTTCTAATATTAGGGCTGTTATAGCTGTTAAGTAGATGTTAAGTAAACGTGCTACGCGTACTAGCAACTCTACGTTTCTATGTTTTTTTCCTGATATAATAAGTAAACTAGCTTTCTCTTAACTATTTTTCTCTTATATTAGAGGTTTTTTAAGAGTTTAAACTAGCAAGTATTAGTATATAGAGTTTAGCAGTCTAGAACAACCTATAAGAAGAAAGAGAGCTATTATTAGAAGCTTTCTATCTTAGGTATACTAACTCTTAAGAACACTTTAGAGCAACTATAGTTACCTTTTAGAGCCTATATAACATGTATATATTTTTCTAAATCCTTAAGGGCTTAACCTCTAAGAATTTATCTCTTATCTTATCTAATACTATATGTTTTTGTTCTATCTTTCTTACCTACCTATAGTGCCTTTATAGCGCAGCTTAGTTAAAATAACTCTATTACCTACTTTTTACTTTCTATATTCTTTATTACACTATATTTTAAGCCTATACGCCTTTCTCTTTAAATTCTACTACTTTTTAATTATTTAACTGCTCTACTCTACTTAATCTTAATAATAGTGCCTTTTAAATTGCCTACTACTTTATATTTCTCTACTAAGAAGGCGCAAGGTAAGTAGGTAAGTTGCTTACTTCTTCTAGTCTAGTTACTTAATAACTTTTTTACTTTATTTAGGCCTACAGCACTGCTTCTCTAGATTCTGCCTCTTCTAATACCTACTTAGCTAAGAAAGTAAAGCTTATAATAGAAGATATTGTTCTTAAAGATAATAAGATTAAAGAAGCCTTTAATAACGCTTCTACTAATAACTAGGCTAAGAGTAAAGGTAAGTAGTCTTTATATACTTAATATGCTAGTAGCTATATAGATTCTAAGGTCTATATTAACTATAAATTAGCTAGCTAGGTTTATACCTTTACTACTAGCAGCTACTCTACTAGCTATACTAACTGTGTTCTTAGCTACACTTACTACTATAAGGTAAGTTTCTACTTCTTATTACTTAGTGTTCTCTACTCTAGCTAATTATCTACTAGGCCTTATATAAAACTTAGAAGACTCTTATTAAGTACTATATCTTCTTACTATTTTCTAAGAGCAACTCTATAAAGCTTCAAAGTGTTATTAAGCCTATCTAGGTAGACTTTAAGAAGTATAAGGACCTTTTATATTATACTAACCTTACACCCTAGCCTAATACCTACTTATCTGCTACTAGCTATAAGACTAAGTAGTAGAAGTATAAGGCTAAGGTTAATAAGGTTAAGGCTTATCTCTGTATTACTATAGTCTTTATAGAGTGCACTGCTATTAATACTAAAAAGGTAGTAGTCTAGGCTAAGACTCTAGTAAGTTATTTTTCTTTTCTTTTACCTATTTTTAGGGGTATTTGCTAATTCCTTACTTAATATAGCTTACTATTAACTTGTTGCAGCTAAAAAGAGTAGTTATACTAGTACAACAGTACTGCAATTTAGTGCGATAATATAGGCAATATTCTGTGCAATATACACTCTTACCTCTAGCAAGCAGAGGCTAGGCTTAGCAGGAAGTAGAGAAATTGCTTAGATTGCCGTGCTAAGGTAGCTGTAGCAGGGTTATCTTAACTAAGAGTTGCTTGTTATAGAGCAGACTTTTCTAAAGTAACAGATCTAACGCTCTAACTAGCCTAGTGTAGCTGCAGCACAGCTTAGATAAAGAACCCTTTTTTGCCCTAGCTAATCTTAGCTCTAGTTACCTACTTAACTTAGAATCTATATTGCTTCTGCTAGTATAGTTTTAGTATTCTAGGCTTATAACTAATATAGCTAAAAAGAGTAGTTATACTAGTATAATAGTGCTGCGATTTAGTATAATAATATAAGCAATATTCTATGTAATATAACTTAATACTGCTTACGCACTTTATCTACTTTAAGGCTAACCTCTATATATATCTTTTAATCTCCTCTACTACTAAATATAAGAACTTTACCTAAATACTTATTAAGAACGTTACTAACGCTACTACAGGTAATAAGGATAATAGTAGTAGCAGAGGCTCTGCTAAGAGTAGTGCTTAGGTCTTCTCTTATCTACAGTATTTTAAATTTTCTAGCTAGATAATACTTAAGCTTATAGCTCTTTTTTCGTAATAATAAATATAGCCTCTATCTAGAGTAGTTTATCCTTTAGAATAGGCTAATACAAGAAGTAATATCTTTAACAAATTAGTACTTCTCCTCTTTACTTTTACCTGTTTCCTCTTTCTACTTTTCTCCTTTCTTCTCTCTATTAGAAGTAAGAGAGCTAGTTATACCCTTTTAGGGATTCTAATTAGAATCCTAAGAGCAAGTTCCTATTTCTATTTCTTCTATTTCTTATTATAAACAGTTATTTGTTTAAGGCCTCTAGGTTCTTATAAGTATCTTCTCTTTTCTATATTATACTAGTATAGCCTTCCTATTTGTTAGGACTTCTGCTATAGTTAGATAGCACAACCTACTAGTAGGTGCTTATCTAACTTAGCAGAATCTATCCTGCTAACTTTTGCTTTACTTTTAGAGTATAGGCCTTCTTCTACTTCTAGCCTAGGAGTCTAGGACTACCTACTATAAGTAGGTAGCTATCTCTACCCTCTTATACCTCTCTGTCTGCTATTTTGTTTACTTCTTCTTAAATATATTAGCTTTCTAGATTACTTTCTTTTGTACTTAAAAACTCTGCCTTATATAATAGTAGACCTAACAGCTTAAAACTAAGCTTTTCTCTTAGGCTTCTGCCTTTATTTTGTATAGTAGTTAGCTACTATTACTAAAGGTTACACAATTTTTTACCTAGTTTAGTAAGCTATGTCTTAACTAAGTAATAGCCCTAGCTGTTAGAGCTTCTTTTCTTAGTCTCTATCTCCTTCTTACGTAGGTAGTAAGTGCCTATTTCTAAGTACAGATTAGCCTTACCTACACGCTTTTTTAAGTATAAACTAGCTACTAAACCTTAGTATGCTAAGTGTTCTACTTTCTTTTAGGCTCTAGAGTACTAGCCTGTCCTTCTTTTAGCGCCTTTTAAGTAGTCTAGCAACCTTCTCCTACCTAGTTTTAGCGCCTTTTTAAGTAGTCTAGCGCCTACTACTCTAGCACCTTTTAAGTAGTCTAGCACCTCTCTTTTTACTATTTTTAGCGCCTTCTAAGTAGTCTAGTACCTCTCTTTTACTATTTCTAGCGCCTTTTAAGTAGTCTAGCGCCTCTTCTTTACTATTTCTAGCGCCTTTTAAGTAGTCTAGCGCTACTTCTTCTAAAGTTCTCTAAGTATATTTAAACTTAGTTTCTTTTACATAACCTTAAGTATTAGTTACTACTACTTTCTTTTACTTTAACTTGTTTACTAACTCTGTTTTTTTTACTAACTTTTTACTGTATATCTGCTATTCTTTTACTTAGCTCTACTCTAGGTTCTTACTACTACTTTAGGCACTAGGTGCTCTGCTTTCTCCTCTAACTACCTAACTTACTTCTTAACTAACTTTTAACTAACTTCTTCTAAAATATTACTATATCTTTAAAACTACAGCTATAGCACTAGCTTATTCTAATAATACTAGCTAAAAAAAGATACCTCCTTCTAAACATAACTATAATCTCTTACACTCTTAGGACAAGTCTAGAGAGCATATTTCTTCTACTAACTCTTTAATTTAGCTAACTACTACTATCTCTAAATAAGCTGCTAATCTATCTTATAAAGCTAGCTACTACCCTACTAGAACTGCTGCTAAGCGCCCTATTTCTTATTCTAGAGAACTTTCCTTAACTAGCTTTAATTAACCTTCTTTTAAGTTCCTAGGTAATAAAGAGATATTAGTGTATTAACCTACTCTATGCTCTCTAAATAACTCTTCTTCTATTTAACGTTTAGAGGTATAAGGCGCTAAGTCTACTATATTTAAGCCTACTATCCTAGAACACTAGAGTACTTCTACTACAGAACTGCTAAATTTCTGCTACAAGGACTTTCTGCACACACTAGCTTCTAAGATTCCTATCTATAACATATATATGCTTAATACCTAGAGCTTACTAGCTAAGCTTACTAAGAATCTCCTCTGCTTATATTCTAAAGCTAATATAGTGCCTTTCTAATTATTTTAGTAAGTTCTAGAGGATTATAATCTTACTTAGCACTCTTAGTTTATCTAATCTCTAGGCCTCTATTAGCTCTTAGATAATTTACTTAATTAGTACTTCTTCTACCTTGCTTATAGTTAATTAGCAATCTTAGCCTCTTTTCTTATAGGTTTTTTTTATAATGTCTTAGACAGAATTTTATATATTACCTCTAAACTTTAGATAACTAAAACTAATCTTGCTTAGTATAAGGACACCTACTCTAAACTTATTAATAAATATAACTATATAGTTACTAAGTATAACGCTCTTAAGACTGTTTTTACTATATACTAGTCTTAAACTAATTAACTTAAACTAGATTACTAAAAGCTCTACTTAGCCTATAATTATATTGTAGCTAAGGGCGCTATTCTAGCTACTAAAAACTTAGCCTCTACTTAACCTACTTCTTAATTTAGGCACTTACGCTGCTTTACCCCCCTTTATTTAGAGTTTACTAAGCTAGAACAAGATCTATTTACTAGCTCTAATAACAACTTAGAGTAGCTATATACTATTCTTTTGCAATCCTAATAACGCAATAATATACTAGATACTATAGACTTATTCTAGGCTATACTAGCTACTTAGAATACTTCTACTACTTTTATACTATTTAGGAGCTAGTCTGCTATGTTTTTAACACTAATATTAGCTAGTACTTTTTAATTTCTACAGTTACTAAACTAATACAACAACTAGCTAGACAAGGCTATAAAGAAACTCTAATTTTTTCCTAGCTCTAAAAACAACTTTAATAAATAGCTCTTTAATTACCTTTATTATATATAAGCAAACAGACATAACTACTAGCACCTTACACTATAGTAAGCAGGTTAAGTTTTTTACCTAAGATTGTTTAAAAAACATAGATTTTATATGTTTAGTAATAGATTTCTGTGTTTTTTTTGCAAAGAGGAGATAACAGCAGAAGAATAGGCCTAACAAGGTAACTAGAAGCTATCTATCTATATAATTTCC
>SATZ01000687.1:0-16156 GCA_004335205.1 Ascochyta viciae-villosae | reverse complement strand
CACTACCACCACTACCACCACCACCACAACCACCACTACTACTACTACTACCACCACTACTACTGCCGCGCGCATCCCGCCTGCCGTGACGCCGCCGGCCCCCTCCCACCCGCGTCGCGATGCAGAACCAGCAGATGCAAATGGCCATGAACGCCAACGGCGGCCCCGTCAACGGCACGCCCGTCATGGCCAACATGGGCATGCCCGGCCCGCCGCCGCCCCAGCGCCCCGTCATGGACCCGCGCGAGCAGCTCAACACGTACATCTACGACTACTTCCGCCGCAACAACCACAACCGCCTGGCCCGCGCCATGGTCGACTGCGACATGAAAATGTCAATCTCTCCGCCCCAGAAGCCCAGCCCCGGCAACAAGCCCAACGGCCTCGACGCCATGGACGACGACGCCGCCGCCGACCTGCCGCACCCGCTGCTGCCCAAGAACCAGATGGCCGACAACTCGTTCCTGCTCGACTGGTGGGTCCAGTTCTGGGACATTTACCAGGCCACAAAGGACCGCGGCGGCATGCCCTCCAAGGGCGCCCAGTACATTGCACACACACGGGTAAGCCGTCTCCACCACCCTCACTACCCTCACTACCCTCACCATCACCCTGACTACATTGACCACCACCCTGACTACCCTCACCACTACCACCACCACCACTATACATACTAACCCCCCCAGGCCCTCACCCAGATGCAGAACGAGCAGCGCAACCAGCGCATGATGATGAACAACCCCATGAACGCCCAGTACCAGAACGTCGGCAACATGATGCGCGCCAACATGCCCAACGGCGTCGCCCCCAACGACCTCAAGCGCGCCGCCCTCCAGAACAACCGCCCGTATGCCTGCCATACCACACCCCACCCTCCCCGCCCCACGCCGTGCTAACAGCCTGCAGGAACGGCAACCCCATGGCCAACATGGGCCAGATGAACAAGCCCAACATGATGGCCGCCCAGATGCAGCGCGACGGCTCGCAGATGGACATGAACGGCCAGCGCCCCCAGTCGCCCAACCCCAACGACAACGCCCCCTCCCCCAACAAGCGGCCCCGCGTTGAGGGTAAGTCGCGCCCTGCACCCCCTCCCTCCACCTCATGGCTAACTTGCGCGCGACACAGGAGCCATGAACAGCAGCATGCCCAACGCGCCCTTCAACGAGTTCGGACAGCCGGCCAACAATGCGCAGCAGAAGAACATCGAGGTATACGCCCAAAGCCTGGCCCAACAACACAGAGTAGCACTGAATAACACTGCCTCCCCTCAGGCTATGACCCAGGGCTCGCCCATGAACCCGGGCCTGGACGGCCAGGAAATCATGTTTGCCGGCAACCAGCCTCGCCCAGGCATGCCGCCGCAACAGCCCGGCCAGCCACAGCAGGGCAGTCATGCGCTGCAGGACTACCAGATGCAGCTCATGCTGCTGGAGCAGCAGAACAAGAAGCGCTTACTCATGGCACGCCAAGAGCAGGACAACATGTCAGGGCCCCACCAACAGGGCGCCGTAGGAGGCCAGTTCGCCCCCGCCATGTCGCCCTCGGGAAGCCGAGCAGGGCCATCGCCCAACCCAGCCGACATGAAGGGCCGCACACCAAAGCTGGGCCAGCAGGGCCTGCCAGGCTCGCCCATGCCCGAGGGCGTCATGCAACAGCAGCGCGGCTCGCCTGCACCCAACATGAACTTCCCGGACCCCACCCTGGCCCCTCCCGGCATGCCACCGCAGTTTTACCCCCAGATGCCAAACAACCCCATGATGCGGCCCCCAAGCTCCCACCCGGGCGCCAACTTCAACGGCCAGCAGATGTCGCAGCAGCAGATGGAAGCCATGCGCAACAGCCAGATGAACGGCCAATGGCGCGGCGGCCCTCCCCAGCCCGGCATGCCCCAACAACCACAGATGATGGGAGGTCCCATGGCAGGCGGCCCCCAGCAGCGGAGCCAAATGCCCCCTCCCCCCGCGCCTTCCAACGAGCAACGGCCGGAGGCGTCTCCCGCCATGTCGAACCAGGCGCCCCCAACACCGAACCAGGGCAACAAGGCAGCTCCCAAGAAGAAGGGGACCAAAGACAACAAGGTAAAGTGGTGCGCTCCCTCCGCCGTGAGCGACATTGATATTGATTCTAGAAGCCCGCACCAAAGAAAGGGCCCAACGCAGGTACCACTCCAGCAGCCTCGGCAGGCGAAGAGGCACCCACACCGACGCCGTCCACACCCATCACGCCGATGCACGCAAAGTCCTTCAACCCCAACGGCCAGCCGCAGCAGGCCCCACAACAGCCCCCGCAGGCGCAGCCGCCTGCTCAGCCGCAGCAGCCCATGGGCAACGACGCACCGTTTGGCGACATCTCGGACAACAGCTTCGACATCGGCCTCAACTTCGGCGACGGCGACGCGGCGCTCGAGAACTTCGACTTCGACTCGTTCCTGCACACCGGCGAGGACAACGGCGGCTTCGGCAGCCTCGTCGGGTTTGACGACTTTACTAATGGCGTGGAAGCGGGCGACGGTATATAGTGTCTGCACCCGCCTCGACACCCCCTCGGCTTTTGTACATGGCTTCGGAGCTAATCGCCTCGCGCCAGTCGGACGGATAGTCAGATTCGCTCAGCGGGCCCTTGGACTGGATGGTATGCTATGCTGTGCTGCGCTGTGCTATGCTGTGCAGCGGCCGAGGACCCGCACTCTGCTGCCGTTTCCGACGCGCGCAGACGCTTTTGCCTCGGCGCGTCGCACCGCACAGCACAGCAGGCCACCAAAGCACCATCCCCCCCATGACCAGCACCTCCTCAAAAACTCTTTATACCCCCACTATATTTCTCTTTTCCATTCCATCTCGATCGCTTTCTGGGTTTTTTTGTGGCTTGTGGGTGCATCACATCACATCACAGCACATTACATTACATGGCTTGACTTTACTCTACTACTACTCTACTTTACTCTATCTACATTACACCGCCTTGGATCACGTGGATTACGCTCCGTACGTACGTGTGGCTTTGGGTGGATCCGTACTCATACTCGTTCTCGTGCTTGGACTCGTGCTTGGACTCGTGCTTGGATGTATCGGGACCGGACTGGGAGTGATTAGGACTCGGACTGGACTTTGACTTTGGCTTTTTTTCTTGTATCGTCGATGGTGTTGATGGACTTGCCGTTGCTGTAGTTGTGATTACGGTTGTGGTTGTGATTGATGTTGTGATTACGGTTGCTGTTGCGGTTGCGGCTGATGTTGTGGGTCGTTGTTGTGGGTTGTTGTAGTACTTAGTTTTGTTCTCTCTTGATTTCAATAGATCGCATCTGATCTGACCTCATTTCATCTCATTTCATCTCATCTGATCTGATCCGACCTCATCTCATCTCATCTGATTTGAATATAGACAACGAATCCATTCCATACAATCCAATCTAATCTACTTTAACTTTTAAGACGCGGCGTTTTTTTATAATAATACAGTACAATATATTGTAATACACTGTACTACTATTCTACTATGTAATTTATAATGCTATATGTTGCAACGTTACTAAACGCTAGATCTACCTATAAGAAGCTTAGGTTACCTAGACCTACTCTACGTAAGGTTAGGCAGCTTAGGCTAACTTACTAATAGCTTTAAATCTCTACTTACTTATACTACGTATATAACAGGTTAATTAATTATATTAGAGATATTAGTTAATTAACTAATAGGAGTATAGAACGCTTAATAAGTATATAATAGTAAACTAAGTATACACTAGTAAATAAGTATAGCCTAGGTAGAGGTTAGGTATATTATATAAGGTATTCTAGCTCTACTTAGCTTCTACCTACGCTAACCTCCTGCTAAGAAGGTTAGAGCTAGGTAGAGTCTATATATAGTAGAAGTAGGTATAGAGTAGAGTCTATATATAGTAGAGGTAAGTATAGAGTAGAATCTATATATAGTAAAAGTAGGTAGAGAGTAGAAGCTGTATAGACTAGTAGTAAGAGTTAGGTATATTACGTAATAGTATATATACACTTAACAAGCTACTTCCTTACTTTTAATTTAGAATATAGAGTTTAAAGATTTATTATATATATTTATTCTAGCTGTTAGCTGTTTTATGTTTTAATTTTATAACTAGTGTTTAAGAAGGCACTTATCTATACTATAAACTAGCACTATTATAGAGTTGTTAATTAGCACTAGTTCTTTAATAAAATATATTATTAATTTTAAGTTTAACTAAAATATAAAAGATAGTTATTTATATCTACTTTCTTATAGTAAAGTATATCTATACTAAAGCTAGTTTATCTAAAAGATAATATACAACTAAAAAACAATTAACCTCTAAAGCTATGCCTAGCTAGTAATTATCTCTATATCTTTAACTTGTAATTATGCTGTCTGTGTTTACAATATAAATATAGTGTAAAGTAATCTATATAAAGCTTCTTTTTTACCTAAAACTCTGTTATAGACTACCTTAGAAGTAGTAACCTAAGCTACTCTATCTCTTCTAAACTTTCTATATCTTCTTAGATAATTAAATAGCTTTTAAAAGTTCTTAGCGCCTGCAGTATATATAGAATAATACTAATCTATCTTGCTATATCTATAGCCTACTATAGTGTTATTAGAAAAGCTAACAAAACGCTCTAACTAAATACATACACTCTTATTACTTTATTAATATTAAATTTAATATAGAAGATACTGTTAATACGAAAGAGTTAGATATAATTAATACTATATTACTAATAAAGTACTTAGTTACTAATAGGTGTAAGAGCACTAATTAGATACACTTAGAGTAGACTTTTGTATAGTAAAGGTTGTAGTAATTTAGATCTTAGTTCTAACCTAAGGGTTAGTGCTTATAATAAAAGCTTATAATATTAGTAGACTTATAAGTTTATTATATATACTGTGTTTAAAGCAGAAGCTTAAGGAATGTAATTAAGTACAGATATAACAGTCTAGGTAAGGCCTTACCTAGACTGTTACAACAGACATTAGTATAGATAGAAGAACTTTATAAAATTCTAGATACTAACTATATAAGCGTGTTACAGACTCTTCTTACAATATTAGCTACTTTCTAGTTAAGAGGTTATTACCTATAATACCTCTTATTCTGCTAAGACTATTTAGTTTATAATAGAATTACAACTATTTAGTAGGTATTAAGCTTTTTCTACTATAGTTTATTATTAACTTAGACTTTAGAGTTAGTTAGTGTTTAACTTATTAAGTTACTTATTATTTAACTTACTTTTTATTAGGTTTACGTAAAACGTACTAAATCTATTAAAATATTTTATTAATACGTATATTATAATTGTTTATCCTCTAAGTAGAGAGACTAGGCTTATTTTAGTTACTACTTGTTATTTTATACCTCTATTTATTACACTTCTTTATAATAATTTAATTATATATATTTGTAATAGAAGTGTAAGAAGCTAACTTCTAAGGGAATGTACTAGTAAAGTCTAAGATAGATTTAATAGAGAACAACTTCTAAGACAAAGGTTATAGAGTTTTTGTAACTTTATTTTAGATATATTAGCTCTATAGTAAGGCTCTAGTCTATACTAGAAAGTGTAAGCTAGAGTAGTACTAAGGCAGTGTACGCTAAGAAGCTAGTATCTAGGCCTAGCCTGTTATAGTACTTCTTTACTTATTCTTTATGTATTAGCGCACGCCTTAGTTAGAATAACTTTATTACCTACTTTCTAATTTCTATATTCTCTATTATACTATATTTTAAGTCTACACGCCTTTCTCTTATAATCCTACTATAATCTAATTACCTAACTACTCTACTCTGCTTAATTTTAATTATAGCACCTTCTAGATTACTAACTATATTACGTTCCTCTATAAAGGCGTAAGGTAAGTGTTACAACGTTACTAAACGCTAGATCTACCTACTAGAAGCTTAGCTTACCTAGACCTACTATATCTAAGGTTAGGCTAACTTACTAATAGATTTAAATCTCTTCTTGCTTATACTATATATACAACGCGTTAATTGCCTATATTAGGTATACTAAGCAATTAACTAATAGAAGTACAGGATGCTTAATAAGTATATAAATAGTAACCTAAGTAGACACCTACATACAAATTAATAATCTATCTCCTAGTTATTCCTAAGCTTGTTATCTAATAATAGTAAGTAAGGAAGTTACTCTATCTTTACCTATAGTTTACTTATTTACTAACTTTTTTACTTTACTTAGGCCTGTAGTACTGCCTCTGTAGACTCTACCCCTTCTACTACCTATTTAGCTAAGAAGGTAAAGCTTATAATAGAAGATATTATACTTAAAGATAAGAAGATTAAAAAAGCCTTTAATAATACTCTAGCTAATAACTAGGCTAGGGTTCTAGGTAAGTAGTCCCTGTATACCTAATATACTAGCAGCTTTAAAGACTCTTAAGTCTATATTAACTATATATTATCTAGTTAGGTCTATACTTTTACTACTAGTAGCTGCTTAACTAGCTATGCTCTCTATATTCTTAGCTATACTTACTGCTATAAGGTAAGTTTCTACTTCTTATTTCTTAGTATTCTCTTCTCTAGCTAACTGTTTGCTAGGCCTTATATAAGACTTAGAAGACTCTAAATAAGTACTATATATTCTTATTATTTACTAAAAGTAACTATATAAAGCTTCTAAATATTATTAAGCCTATCTAAGTAGACTTTAAGAAGTGTAAGAACTTTCTATATTATACTAAGCTTATATTCTAGCCTAGTACCTACTTATCTAGTACTAGCTATAAGACTAAGTAGTCTAAGTATAAGGCTAAGGTTAGTAAGGTTAAGGCTTATCTCCTTACTACTATAGTCTTTACAGGGTATACTGCTGTTACTACTAAAAAGGCAGTATTCTAGATTAAGACTCTAGTAAGTTATTCTCTTCTTTCTTAACCTATTTTCTAGAGTATTTACTAATTCCTTACTTAATATAGCTTACTATTAACTTAATACTACTTATATACTTAACCTACTTTAAGGCTAACCTCTGTATATATCTTAAGATCTTCTCTATTACAAGATATAAGAACTTTATCTAAATGCTTATTAAGA
Source organism: Ascochyta viciae-villosae (assembly GCA_004335205.1). Lineage (NCBI taxonomy): Eukaryota > Fungi > Ascomycota > Dothideomycetes > Pleosporales > Didymellaceae > Ascochyta > Ascochyta viciae-villosae. Next base: position 9,075 of record SATZ01000687.1, on the reverse strand, counting down.
ATGTTACTAATACTGCTACAGGTAATAAGGATAATAGTAGTAGCAAAGGTTCTGCTAAGGGTAGTACTTAGGTCTTCTATATTCTTTAGCATTTAGGATTTTCTAGCTAGATAATACTTAGGCCTATAGCTCTTTTCCTTTATAATAATATAGCCCCTATTTATAGTAGTCTATTCTTTAGAATAGGCTAATACAATAAATAATCTCTCTAATAAACTAGAGCTATTCTTCTTTACTTATACCTGTTTTCTCCTTCTATTCCTCTCTCTCTCTCCCTCTATTAGAAGTAAGAGAGTTAGTTATTATTAGGACTTCTGCTATAGTTAGATAGCACAACCTACTAGTAGTGCTTATCTAACTTAGCAGAATCTATCCTGCTAACTTTTACTTTACTTTTAAAGCATAGGCCTTCTTCTACTTCTAGCCTAAGAGCCTAGGACTACCTACTATAAGTAGGTAGCTATCTCTGCTCTCTTATAGCTCTCTGTCTACTATTTTATTTACTCCTTCTTAACTATATTAGCTTTCTAGATTACTTTCTTTTATGCTTATAAAGTCTGCTTTATATAATAGCAGACCTAACAGCTTAAAACTAAGCTTTTTTCTTAGGCTTCTGCCTTTGTTTAGCATAGTAGTTAGCTACTATTACTAAAGTTTACATAATTTTTTACCTAGTTTAGTAAGCTATTTCTTAACTAAGTAATAGCTCTAGCTATTAGAGCTTCTTTTCTTAGTCTCTATCCTCTTTTTGCGCAGGTAGTAAGTACCTATTTCTAAGTACAGATTAGCCTTACCTATAAGCTTTTTTAAGTATAAACTAGCTACTAAACCTTAGTGCACTAAGTGTTCTACCTCTTTTTAGGCTCTAGAGTACTAGCCTGTTCTTCTTTTAGCGCCTTTTAAGTAGTCTAGTACCCTTCTTCTACCTAGTTTTAGCACCTTTTTACGCAGTCTAGCGCCTACTACTCTAGCACCTTTTAAGTAGTCTAGCGCTTTCCCCTTTTCTCTTACTATTCTAGCACCTTTTAAGTAGTCTAGCGCCTCTCTTTTACTATTTCTAGCGCCTTTTAAGTAGTCTAGTACCTCTTCTTTCTTATTTCTAGTACTTTTTAAGTAGTCTAGTGCTGCTTCTTCTAAACTCCTTAAAGTATATTCTAACTTAGTTCTTTTTACACAACCTTAAGTATTAGTTACTACTACTTTTTTTACATTAACTCTTTTACTAACTCTGTTTTTTTTTACTAACCTGTTACTATATATCTGCTGTTCTTTTACTTAGGTCTACTCTAGGTCCTTACTACTACTTTAGGTACTAGGTGCTCTACTTTCTCCTCTAACTACCTAACTTACTTCTTAACTAATTTTTAACTAACTTCTTCTATAATCTTACTATATCTTTAAGACTATAGCTATAGCACTAGCTAATTCTAATAATACTAGCTAAGATAAGATACCTCTTCTTAAATATAACTATAATCTCTTACGCTCTTAGGACAAGTTTAGAGAGCACATTTCTTCTAACAACTTTTTAATTTAGCTAACTGCTACTATCTCTAAATAAGTTACTAATCTATTTTATAAAGCTAGCTGCTGCTTTACTAGAACTGCTACTAAGTGCTCTATCTCTTATTCTAAGAGGCTTTCATCTACTAGCTTTAATTAACCTTCTTCTAAGTTCCTAGGCAATAAAGAGATATTAGTTTATTAAACTACTCTATACTCTCTTAACAACTCTTTTTCTATTTAACACTTAGAGGTATAAGGCGCTAAGTCTACTGTATTTAAGCCTACTATCCTAAAACACTAGAGTGCTTCTGCTATAGAACTACTAAATTTCTGCTATAAGAACTCTCTACACACACTAGCTTCTAAGGTTCCTATCTATAATATATCTTTACCTAATACCTAGGGCTTACTAGCTAAGCTTACTAAGAATTTCCTCTGCTTATATTCTATAGCTAATATAGTGCCTTCCTAATTCTTTTAGTAAGTTCTAGAGGATTATAACCTTATTTAGTACTCTTAGTTTATCTAATCTCTAGGCCTCTATTAGCTCTTAGATAATTTTCTAAATTAGTACTTCTTCTACCTTTCTTATAGTTAATTAGTAATCTTAGCTTCTTTTCTTATAGATTTTTTTCTATAATGTCTAAGACAGAATTTTGTATATTACTTCTAAACTTTAGACAACTAAAACTAATTTTACTTAGTATAAGAACACTAACTCTAAACTTATTAATAAATATAACTATATAGTTACTAAGTATAACTTTCTTAAGACTATTTTTAACATATACTAGTCCTAGACTAATTAACTTAGACTAGATTACAAAAGCTCTGCTTAGCCTATAATTACATTATAGCTAAGAGCGCTATTCTAGCTACTAAAGACTTAGCCTCTACTTAACCTGCCTTTTAATTTAGGCACTTATACTGCTCTACTCCTCTTTGTTTAGAGTCTACTAAGCTAGAATAAAATCTATTTACTAGCTCTAATAATAACTTAGAGTAGCTATATACTATTCTTTTATAATTCTAATAATGTAATAATACACTAGCTACTATAGACTAATTTTAGGCTATACTAGCTACTTAGACCACTTCTACTACTTTTATACTATTTAAGAGCTAGTCTGCTATATCTTTAACCTCTATATTAGCTAGCACCTTTTAATTCCTGTAGTTACTAGACTAATATAATAACTAGCTAGACAAGGCTATAAAGAAACTCTAATATTTTTCTAGCTCTAAGAATAACTTTAATAAATAGCTCTTTAATTGCCTTTATTATATATAAGTAAACAGATGCAACTACTAGCACTTTAGTAATTATACAGACTTTCTTATAGTTTACACTTAAGACTCTACTTACAGCTTACTTTAAGATCTATCTAGGTTTAGTTACTTTTATTCTAAACCTATAGACTGTATTTATTACTTATAGGATGTCTATAGGGATAAAAACACCTTAAAGTCTACTAAACGCTCTTTTAATACCTTTATCTTTCCTTACTTCCTCTTAATAGATATTACTAATACTTTAATTACTTTCTCTATCTTTTACACTAAAATAGAATACTTTACATAGCAGCTTAACTAGTTTCTTAAAACCTACTACTACTACCTGCAGGCTAAACTACTAGATTTTTACTACTGTTCTATAGCTAGTGTTTCCTGTAAGAAGTCTTTCTTTAGCCTATAAGAATAATACAAACAGCTTAGTACCTTCTTTTCTAACTATACTCTTATCTCTAATAAGCTAACAACTTAAGATTTTATAGGTAATAAGCCTAGTTACTCTGCTTTACGCAGTTAGTTAACTACTTACAATATTCTGCTAGTACTACTTACTACTACTATTCTAGCTTAACCTATATCTGCTTCTAAGGCTAAGAATACTTACTCTTACTACTCTAAGAACTACTCTTCTAACTCTTCTAATAAGTTTACTTATTTTAACTGTAGACTTAAGGGCTATAAGTCTAACTAATATTAAGAACTACTAAAGCCTAAAGTACTATCTTTAGCTGTTCTTTAGGATAAACTAATAAACTAACACATAGCTACTTTAGACAACCTAAGAGATAACACTAAAAACAAATTTTTTAAATCCTTAGATAATAACTCTGCCTCTAAGTTAGAAAACTAGAGCCCTTAAGTTTAAGTTACTACTTAAGGTTAGTTTACTAACAAGTGTGCTCTAAGAACCTGTTTTCTCCTTAGTTAGGTCTAGCAGAGGCTAATACTATACTTTAAAAAGCTAGTAGCAAATAGAACTAAACTAAAAACAGCCTACAACATTATAATTAACTTGCCTTTTTAGCTTTCTTAGGACATAACAACAATACTCTATACAGAATCTACACTTTAGCTAATAATAAGGCTAATTCTAGCTTTATATTACGCAAATTACTAGAATATACTAAGGCCCTTTACCTTATCTCTTTAGCTACTCTAATTATCTGCTAAGAATATAATAGTTAACTCTTTAAGACTATTACCTACTATACTAAGTTTTACCTCTAATTAGGCTCTTACTTAGAGTATACTAGACCCTATATTATAAACAATTACAGATTCTTTTAACTTATCTTAGAATTCTGCTAGAAGGCTATTTATAATTTCTTAGTCTTATAGCGTAACTACTCTATCTGTTTTAGCAACAAATATTTCTTTAGATACTACAACACTATATCTTAGACTCTTCTATTACTGTATAAAGGCTCTAAGTTAGACACTAAGCTTCTGTAATTATTATAGTCTAGTTTAAGTAAACTCTAAAATAGAAAATCTACTTAACCTAAACTTAGCTCTACTAGCGCAGTAATATACACTAATAAATTAGTTAACTTACGCTTAGTTTTAGCTAAGGCTATTTGTCTCTATAGTAAAAGACCTAGGTATCTAGTCTTTATTATTTAACTATTAGACACTACTACTACTAGAAGAGCTTTAGCTAATAATAACTTTAATAAATTTTTCTAGCCTCTAAAAGACCTCCTACTCTCTAACTTGTTTACTGCAGAAGTATTAGAGGAATATACTAACTTTGTTCCTACTTTTAACTTAGCTACAGCTAAAACACTACCTAATTATAGTAATTATAACTACAAAATTAAACTTAAACTAGGCACAGACCTACCTAACTACTGCCTTTAACCTTTTTTAAGACAATAAGTAAAGGCTATTAAATATTATATTAAGGAAAATAAGTCTAGAAGATTTATTAAGTGCTGCAACTCCTTAGCTTAAAATAATCTCCTTATTATAGCTAAGCTAGGTAGTAGCCTGCGTGTGTACGTAGATTATTAAGAATTAAATAAAGCTATAGTTAGAGACTGCTACTCTATTCCTTTTTTTTAAGAGACTATAGTATACCTTAATAAAGCTAAGTTCTTCTTAAAGTTTAATATTATTTACACCTTCTATAAAATATATATAAGACCTAGCCTAGAATAGCTTACTACATTCTCTACTTAAAAGGGCACCTATTAGTATAAAGTTATGCCTTTTAGTCTATATAACGCTCCTATTAGATTTTAATAAGCTATTAATAAAGCACTTTTTAAATACTTAGACTAATTCTGTACTACTTATCTAGATAATATATTAGTATATTCTAATACTCTCTAGAAATACAAAGTATATATTAAACAAGTTCTTAGCTGCCTTAAGGAATATAGATTCTATATTAACCTTAAGAAGTCTAAATTCTATAAGGACTAAGTTAAGTTTCTTAGTATAATTATTACAGATCAAGGTGTATAAATAGACCCTAATAAGATTTAGGCTATTTAAGAATAGGAGATGCTCTAAACAGTGCCTATTATTCTTTTATTTCTTAGATTTACTAGATTTTATTAATAATTAATTTAGAGCTACTTTGCTATTACTCTTCTACTTATATAAGCTATTAAGTCTACTATTATTGCTAAACTATTATAAAAAGACTCTAATAAGCTCTATTACATAGTATAATATAAGAAATTTAAACCTATATAGGCCTATATTAACACGTTTACCTAACTAAAGAAAGCTTTTATAGTTAACTTAGTCTTATAGTATTTTAACTCTAGTTAGCTAATCTTTAATTCTACTAACTCTTCTAGGTAGGCTACTAGTAGAGTTATAAAACAATATAACACTAAAGGTTCTCTATAACCTGTAGTATTCTTCTTAAAAAAATACTCTTCTGCTAAATGTAATTACAACATCTACAACATAGAACTAATAGCTATAAATTAAGTATTTTAAGAATAGAAGCCTAAGCTTATAGGCTTTCTACACCTAATCTAGGTTATAACTAATTATAAGAACCTAGAAACGTTTATAAATACTAAGAAACTAAATTAAAGGTAAGTCTGCTAGTTACTTTTTCTCTCTTAATCTAACTTTAAGATTATTTACGTACTAGAAGGGATAAATAGCAAAGCAGACGCTCTTAGCTAGTAGGCCTAAAATATTTCTAAAGACAAAAATAATATAAGACTTATTAATACTTACTAGATTATTTTATAATTAAAACACCTGTCTCCTAGTATAGCACCTGTAATTTAGGCTACTCTGCAGGCTATATTACTCTCTCCTAAACAGAATTCTTATTTATTGCCCTAGATACTTAAGCAGTAGCTTAACTCTATACTACCTAAAGCCTAGCGCCTAACTCTAATATAGACAATAAAGAGCCTATCAATAATATTAACAGAATAGTAACATTAGAACTGCTTTTTTATTTAGAAGACCTATGCTTAATAGAAGAAATACTTAATAAAGCCTACGCTACTAACTCTACTGCTTAAAAGATATTTACTGCCTTAGATTAAGGTAACTATAAGCTTAGCTTATAGTTCTAGAAGAATAGTTACTATGTTTTACTCTTAGACTATTATACTACTAGAGAAGAGAATTACTAATAATTATTCTTTAACAAAATATGCCTATATATACTACTAGATACCTGCCTCTGCTACTAAGTTTTAACCTTTGCTATAATTATAAGATTATAGGCTATAAGAGAACTAGAGCTATATTTTACTTAATATTTTATAGGTACTACTAGCCTAGTCTTGCGTAGTTTATTAGGGAAGTATTACTAGTCCTGTGCAGTGTGTAAACGTACCTAACCTTTTAAAAAAGTATTTAATAGCTACTTTTAACCTATACTTATACCTAATATATAATAGGCAGATATTTCTATAGAGTATTGTAAAGAAAGTAGAGGGGAAATAGGAGGGCAGACTACTTTCTTCCCTAATCTAGAAGACCTAGACTTACTAGACTAGGTAATTCCAAAATAGGAAGCGTATAGCCTAAAGAGGCAAGAGAAGTAAATATAGTAATAAGATAATATAATAGACAAGTTATTATATTAAATGCTAGGTACAGAACTAAGAAAATTTAAGTATAGCTTAGAATAAGCTTTTAGCAATTTAGATGCTTTATTCTAAGTCTTTCTAATTAGAAGCTTAATTAATTTAATTCAGTCTTCTTAAATTTATCTTACTAGTGAACTCTTTAAACTTAGGAATACTAGTAAATTTAGTTAGATTATCTGCAAGTATAGTACTAGTATTTTCGTATACTAAATCTATATTTTTACTTAGCAGATTTTCATTAACAAAGTAATAAGTTATATCTACAAGCTTAGTTCTAGCATAATAAATGGGGTTCTTTGCTAGTTCTATAGCACTAAGACTATCTATTTTAATAGTATTTAACTTATTAAAAATAGACTAGTCTTTAAGAGAGCTTGTATTGTTAAAAAGCTCTTTAATTACGTTTTGTAGATATAAACTTTCTTTAGTAGCTTCTTTTAAAGACATATATTCTGCTTTAGTAGAACTTAAAGCTACTGTTCTTTGTAATTTAGAAATCCAGCTTATAGCTATAGATCTATTACAATTAAAATTGTCTTTAATATTCCTTAATAGGAATATATTACCTATAGTTGATTTTCTAGAATCTATATCGCCCCCCTAATCTGCATCTAATACTCCTACTAAATCTATACTATTTTTAATAGATAGATTATTATCTTTAGTAGGATAGATCTTATTTAGATCTATAGTAGATTAGTTAGATTCTAGAGTTAAATCTAATCTAAGGTCTTTAGTTTTAATTAAGTAACTAAAGATATAGTCTGGATACTTTAAGTGTTCTAAACTACAATTAGACATATACTAAGCAAGGTAATTAATACTGTATACTAAGGTAGACATAGTAAATATGGTAAGGTAGATAAGGCTACCTATTTATTGCTGGTATTCTGTTTAAACAGTACTTTCTTCTAAGTTTTTACTTAGTTTTGTACCTATAGGCAAAGGTAGATCTTTAGGCTTATTATTAAGCTTATTAAATCTACCTAAGAGTTTAGAGATAAAGTTTCCTTATGTAATTACTAAGGATTTCTTAGATCTATCCCTAATAGTTTCTACACCTAAGAATTCTTTAATCTCTCCTAAATTAGTTGCCTCTAATTTAGAAGTTGTACCTAATTCTTATATAGGTTGTTTACTAGAGTAATATCTTTTGCAAATACTAGTATATTGTCTACATGTGTAGCTAATAAAATAGGCTTAGTTTTATGTATAAATATACTAGTATCTATTCTTAAGCTTTAAAATCCTATGTTTTCTAGGATTTTAGTTAAGAATAATTGCTACTGCCTACTAGCTTGTTTTAGGCTATATAGTGCTTTATTTAATTTACAGACTAGTTTAGAATAGTCTTTATTTTCTATAGCACTATTAATAATACTATTAAGATAAGAGTCTTTACTTTCTTCTAAAGCTTTCTTTATAATAAAGTCTTCTAATCCTATAGGCAATTGCATATAGAGATTTTCTATATCTATTTCTGCATTAGGAAAAGCTTGTTTAACATCCTAAGTATATATTTCCTAATCTAGATATGCAAAAATAGATAGAAACAACCTAATTAAGCTAGGTTTAGAAGTAGCAGCAAAGGTTTCTTTATAGTTTATATTATATTATTGTAGAAAACCTTCAGCAACCTACCTAGCTTTATACTTCTTAATAGTATTGTCTAGATTATATTTCTTACTAAGGACCTATCAGCCTTTAATAATAGAGGCTTTAGTAGGTTTAGTAATAATATTCTAAGTATTACTTTTAATTAGATCTTGGATTTCTAGTTGCATTGCTTCTAGATAAAGATCTTTATCCTTTCTTAGTAATACTTCTTTAAAAGATTTTAGTTCTTCTAGACTATTACTATTAGAAGTAGCAAGAATGTTCTCTAATATTAACTAATTATATAGAGATTGCTAATCTTGCTTTATAGTATTAATACTATAATCTTCAGTAGTAGTATCCTCTATAATAGTAGGATTTGCTAGTACTTTACTAGAATCATCTAATAGCTCTGTTATCCTAGTACCGCTGCTAGGATTAGAAGGTTTATTAATAACAACTTTAGAATTTTTGTTTATAATTTTACTAGAATCTAGTCTAGTACATATCTCCTGTATATTGTTGTTATTATTTAGCTTATAGAAATAACCTTCTATTATTCTATAATCTCTAGTAGTAATAGTTTTATTTGTACTAGGATTGT
>SATZ01000686.1:0-16267 GCA_004335205.1 Ascochyta viciae-villosae | reverse complement strand
ACCAAAATCAGCATCAAAATCAGCACCAAAATCAGCACCAAAATCAGCACCAAAATCAGCACCAAAGTCAGCACCAAAGTCAGGGGCCACCTCCCAGTCAGAATCAGAATCAAAATCAAAATCTCAATCAGAATCAACCCCAAAACCAACCCCAAAATCAAAATCACAATCACAACCGCTTCAAAAGCCCCTCCATGAGTAACACGCCAGACGGCCGATCAGGCACCTCAGCCCCTTCCCTCCCCAGCCGCCAAAACAGCCACGGCCAGGACCAGAGCCGATCCAGCAGAGAGCAGAGCCAACAGCGACCCGACACAAACACCTCACACACGCCAACACAGCTAAGTCTCCAGTCGCTGGACAACCAAAGACCCATCGCGCAGGACCCAGCCGAGGATCTCCCCCAAGACAAACTGGACCGCATCAAGCAAATGAAGACGGCGTGGCCGGAGCCCCCCGGCGGCTTTCCCTCCTCCATGCACGCCAATCCACACATGAAGACCCAGTTCAAAAATGCCTACTCGTCGTCGGGTTTCGACATGCTGGGCGTTCTCATGCGCGTAGCTACCAGACCGAATCCACAGATTGACATTGGCTCTGTCGACCTGTCGTGTGCTTTTGTCGTTTGTGACGCGGACATGGACGACATACCCATCGTCTACTGCTCGGAAAACTTCGAACGTCTCACCGGTTACACCAGGCACATGATTCTGGGGAGAAACTGTCGCTTCCTACAGTCGCCCGACGGCAAGGTCGAGCCAGGCATCAAGCGAAATTACGTCGACGATGACTCGGTCCTCTACCTGAAAAACACCATCAGCGCAGTCACAGAGGCACAGATCAGTTTGATCAACTACAGGAGAGGCGGGCAACCCTTTATGAATCTGCTCACCATGATCCCCATCTCGTGGGAACACGGTGGCAAGGTAAAGTTTTTTGTCGGCTTCCAAGTCGATCTCGTCGAGCAGCCTGGTGCCGTGACCAACAAAAACGCAGGTAAGAGGATGCATCTCTTTTTCTATTTCAGCAGCGAGCTAAGTGCAACAAGACGGATCGTACAGGGTCAACTACCAACGCGGCATGTCCATGCCCAGCTACGTCTTCAACGACGCCTCCAAGCCGCAGCCCGAGCAGGGCCAAACCATATCCAAAGACGAGGTCTCCAACGTGCTCGCCTCGTACAGCGGCTCGGGCGACTCGGAAATCACGCGCCGCATCTGGGACAAGGTGCTGCTCGAGAACACGGACGACGTGGTTCACGTGCTGTCCCTCAAAGGCCTGTTCATGTACCTATCGCCCTCCAGCAATCGGATCCTCGAGTACGACCCTAGCGAACTGGTGGGCACGGCACTCTCTTCCGTGTGCCACCCCAGCGACATTGTGCCCGTCACGAGAGAACTCAAGGAGACTTCCAACGGCGGATCCGTCAACGTCGTGTTCCGCATTCGCAGGAAGAAGAGCGGCTACATGTGGTTCGAGGGCCACGGCTCGCTGCACACGGAGCAGGGCAAGGGCCGCAAGTGCATCATCCTGGTCGGCCGCGAACGCCCCGTGTATACGCTGAGCAAGGCCATTGTTCGCGAGTCGGGTGGCATTGGCGACAACGAGCTCTGGACCAAAATGTCAACGTCGGGCATGTTTCTCTTCGTCTCGTCCAACGTGCGCCAACTGCTGGACCGACAGCCCGAAGAAATGGTGGGCACCAGCATACAGACACTCATGCGTCAGGACTCCAAGATCAGCTTTGGTCGCGTCCTTGAGCTCGTGCGAGCGGGCAGGAAGGGGGAGGTCAAACACGAGATGATCAACAAAAGAGGGCAGGTGCTCCAGGCCTTCACCACGCTGTACCCGGGGGACGCAACCGAAGGCCATAAACCCACTTTCATCGTTGGGCAGACGCGCCTCTTGAAGTACTCGAGAAACAGCAACGGGCAACGGCCATCGCTCTACCAGACCAAAGAGCACCCCTCTTCCACCCCACTGCACCAGCGTTTCAACTGCGGCTCTCCCATGCCCGGCTCGATGCCTGGTTCGATATCGGGCAGTACCGGATCGATGATCGCCTCCCCCAACCCACACTTCAACACGACCGAAGCACACAGCACCACGGTGGCCGGCCACAATGGCTTACAGATCGGGCACCAGGATCACAGCCTAGCCTCGGAGGACAACGTGTTTGATGAACTCAAGACGACGCGAAGCACGAGCTGGCAGTACGAGCTCCGGCAGATGGAGAAGCGCAACCGATATCTCGCAGAGGAGGTGCAGAGCCTGCTGGCAGCCAAGAAGAAGAGAAAGCGCAGAAAGGGCGCTGGCCAGATGCAGAAGGACTGCGCCAACTGCCACACACGAACCACACCTGAGTGGCGGAGGGGACCGTCTGGCAATCGAGACCTCTGCAACTCGTGTGGCTTGCGATGGGCCAAGCAGGTATGTCACCCATTGGATCTCTTCGGGCCTGACTAACGTTACGCAGCAAGGTCGTGTTTCCCCGCGCTCGTCGGCAGCAAGCGACAAGAGCAAGAAGAGCAGTGCTTCGCCACGGCACACGCAGGGCCACGCTCCCATGCTCCCTCAGGCCGTGGCCGAGGCGGGCCAGGCGTCGATGCAGTCGACACTCGCGCCCTCGTCGAAACGCACCCCCGAACACGCAGGCATGGAAGACCACCACGCTGCCAAACACGCGCGTTCCGAGGCGGCCTTTGTACCGCCGCCCAAGATTGACGAAGAATAGCAGCTTCATCTGGATGGCGTTTGGTTTTGTCCTGTTCTGCTTTGTTCCCTTGGAGCCCTGTTGTTTTCTCTAGTCTTGACGATACCCCTCGCACTTTTCTTCGACTTTCTCTTGGACCCGCGCGGCTTTGCGGCTGACGTGTTGCTGGAATCTTCTCTGTAGATGTCATTTGGTTCCGGGACAGGGAAAGGTGTACATGTATATATATTTCAAGAGCAGGTCTGAGCGTAGCAGATGCCAGGCACAAATGGATAGACGCTGAGTTGAGACGAATCCACACAGGAACCCACCAGAACAAGCGTCCCTGGACCCATTTGCAGTGCCCAGATGATGATCAGCTCGTAGTCGGTCGCTAATCGGCGTGCAGTCCGTTGGGAGGGGTTTGCAGTCGCATCGATTCAGGCCCGGCTCCACAGTGGCCGGCAGCTGCGTCATCCTTGCCGACACGGGTCGCGCGCGCAGCAGCTGTCTGCTGTCCACCAAGTCGCGCGAGCATGGCGAGCCAGACGCGTGCCTTGGTCCAGCGCTTTCCGGATCGCCGTGCCATGTGCACCATCAGCATTTCCGCCGTCGATAGGCAGGCGGTGCGCGCCCGAGCTCGCAGGCTTCGCGAAAATCATGCCGGGGCCTTGCAAGGGTAGTACCAGCCTCGACCGAGTCGACGCCCACACGAAGCGATCGCCGCCAGGCATGGTGAATCTGGCCTTGGACGCTGGACGCACTCCTTTCGCACTTCCTGCCTTGTCGCGCCTGATGCCCGGGGACACCCTCGTTTCGCTTTGTGATTGCGCCGTCGACTAGCAGCGTCTCCTTTCTTTTGTTTGTTTGTTTGTTTGCGACACAGCGCTGCGATACAGCTGAGCACACGAGCGAGCTGGACCCACGACATCCACACCCGACGAACGCGTGACATCACAGCCACAGCCCACGCCCATCGCCGCCATGGAAGAGCAAGACCGCATCACCATCACCATCTGCGGCGACGGCGGATGCGGTACGTCCACCACCCTCGACACACCACCCACACTGACACCACTCAGGCAAAAGCTCCATAACCCTCCGCCTCGTCCGCTCCGAATGGACTTCTGAGTACGCTCCTCCCCTCTCCTCCCTACCACACTAACACCCACTCAGCTACGACCCCACAATCGAAGACTCGTACTCGGTCACGCGCTCCATCGACGGCCACCCCTACCACCTCATGCTCACCGACACGGCCGGACAGGAAGAATACCGCGGCCTCTGGGCCTCCAGCAACCTCTCCTCGGACGCCTTCCTCCTCGTCTACGACATGACCTCCCCCTCCTCGCTATCCGCACTAGACTACTTCATGGAAATGATAACCATGGAGACGGAAACGCGCATCGACAGCGGGCGCACCCCACCCGTCAAGATCGTCGCAGCCAACAAATCCGACCTGCAGAGCCTGCGCGCCGTAGACGCCAAAACAGGCCTCGAATGGGCCCGCCACCACGGCTGCGGCTTCATGGAGACCAGCGCCCGCGACATGGTCAACATCGAGGAGACGTTCGCGCTGCTCGTTCGCAGAGTCGTAGAGGCTAGAGTCAATGCTAATCGAGGCGGTTCCCTACCCGCTGCGTTTTCCTCCCACGCCCCGCCTCGGCTGGGTGACGGCGCGAGGGAGAAGGGGCGCGGTAGCGGTGCAGAGGAGGGGGAGAAGGGGGGGAAGGGGGCGAAGACGGGGTTTTGGAATAAGTTGAGGTGTTGGTAGTGTGGTTCGGGGCGTGGTGCGGCTTTGGGGTAATATCGGTGGTGGGGTGGGGGGCTCTCTCTTGTCTTGTACTCTATACCCTGTGTTTTTTTGTTGTTTTTTTGTAACTTGTTTTGTGGCTTGTATAGGATAGGTAGGTACTAATATACGTACATCTCTTTTATACCTCGCACTTTTTCTCGCTCTTGTTTTGCTTCTTTCTTCTCTTCTCGTTAAACAGTTACTGTGTTTTATTAATATTCTATCTTATTCCGTTAAGCTTTATTGTGTTCTGTTCTGTTCTGTTCTACTAAGCTTCCTTGGCTGGTGGGAAAAGAGGCAGGTTGTGGAGTATTAGAGTAGGTAGGTAGGTAGGTAGGTAGGTAGGATAAGTAGGTAGGTAGCAGAATAGGTTATAAAGTAAATTACAAACTATACTATACAACACAACTCTACTCTCTACTCTCTACTCTCTACTCTCTACTCTCTACTCTCTACTCTCTACCTAATATCTTCACAACTCCACAGCAGGTAGGTAAACAAGGCTACTAGCGTCTCTTTTCGCGCTTCTTACTCATTTATCTACCTACTTACTTACTTATTTAACTAGCTAGTTAGTTAGTTAGTTACCTAATTAACTAGTTAACAACTAACTGAACACTCTACCTACCTACTACTTACTCATAATACAACATAACACAACACAACACAACCCACACAATTTATATAGTGCTATTCCACCCTTACCCCCACCCACCTCAAGAAATCTTCCGTTCTCTCTGCACACAGTCACGGAAATGTACTTCACTGTTCTTCAACTCGCTGCTACAACCTGTGCGTGCGTGCGTGCGTGCCGTGGCAGAAATGCCTGGAGATATTCTTCACAATGGCTAGTGGGAAGACACGCCTTCTAAATGGAAAATAAGTGGGTTGCATTCGAGATGGGGGGTTTGGTGTTTGGTGGAGTAGCGCGGACCTGCACGTGTTTCTAGTTGGTTATCTGCTGTGCGTGGTGTTGGCTTTAGCTCAAGCGTTTGCTGATATGGTTGAATCGCTTCTGTATCAGCTGGGGAATAATGGTTCTTAGTTCTTGTCTTCAGTGCTACGAATAGTGTACTTGTTTAGATGTTCAAAACTCAAGTTCTGGGCTGACACACCCTAGCTGATCAACCGCATGGTGACCTCGACCGTCGCAAAGGTTCCAGCACTGACCGGCATGGCCCTCAACAGCGTCGGTCCAATGCCCTTCCAGAAGCCTCGCGCACCCTCGTGCGCCCACACCTTGGCAAAGCAATCGCGCATGCTCTTGTACTTCTGGTCTTTCCCAAACCCGTCGCTCTGCATCTTGCTCTTGACAACGTCGAACGGGTAACTGCTGATCCACAGCATCTCTCCCGCGAGACCACCATACGCAGCGACTTTCAGCGTGGAGATGTCCTCGCGCTTGATGTGGTTGCGCGCTGCGTCTGCGTTCATCAGGTACTCGAAGGTTGTGAACCACACTCCGTAGGCTTGGGCTTCGCGCAGGAACGTCACGGCTGTGCCGCGGTACACGCCACCGAGCACGCCCTGGTGCGCCGACAGCTTGCGCACGCAGTCCATGGGGCCGTGGTACAGGCGCGCCGCGCCGCTGGGCTGCGTCTGCAGCCGGATGCGGATGTGCTCGATGGGGCTGGAGAGGACCGTGTTTGCGATTCCGGCAAAGGCTCCCGCGGCGTAGTATTGCGAGTAGGAGAGGGCGCCGTTGCCTGTCTTGGCTGTGTTTTGGGCTTCGAAGTAGCGGCGCGCGAAGTTGAAGCCGCCGAATTGAACGGATACGCAGGCTCCGATGCCAATCAATGGTGTCAGTGTGCCTTTGTAGAAGGCGAGGGCGCCCTCGTTCTTGTAGATGCTTGTTGCGGCATCGAGAGCACCCGAGTATTGCTGCGTGGTCTGTAACCGGACCTTGACGATGTCGAAGGGCTGGCCGAGGAGCACCTGGGCTACACCACCGACGGCACCAGCGAACAGATCCTTCAGCACTCTCCCCGACCCGGATTCGGGGTGCTCAATTTCCTGATCGACTTGGGACACCATTTTGAATGCTCTTTCTCTACAACCGACGTCTCAGCCGCTATCGCTCCAGAATCCCGCTTTATCGACGACGCACGAGCCTGCGGGGTCCCCTCACTATCCTTCTCTTCCACGACTCACAAGTGCGCGCAAAAAGTGCAATTGACCACGTTCAAATCCCAAACTGTCGGTTGTCGGCGTTTGATTCCCGTGATGTTGGAGATGCAGTCGCAGCGCAGCGCGTCGTGCGGAAAACCGTCGCTCAGAACTCACCAATGACGATTGCGTGCTTGACGCACAGACGCGGTTGACGCTATCGCGCCCGGATACGCATGCCTGATGGGCTCTGCTTTGCCTGTGCTGGCCTTGAGTTTCCGTTGGTAAGGATTCGCGGTTAACAATCTTTGCAGCTGCAGCTGCATGGACTGTTGTGTGGGATTGTTGAGGCCACCGAGCGTCAGAAAGACATTCGGTGGCTTTGAGTTGCTGACCTCTTCACGATGTCGTGTCTTGGAAGCAGCATAGTCCACGAGCATCAAGTTGGAAGGATGGTCGTTTGGAGATGCCAGAGATGTGTGTTTATTCCAACCAAAAACACGCGTCGGTGATGCGGCGTAAAATGGCAGCAGAGTCGACGTATCCAGCACTTGTCCAGTTACTTGTAGATGGATAAAAGTTAGCCATCCGAGCTAAGTTTCTGTCGCAGCCAAAATAGAGGCAAAATATGGCCCTATTCTACCTGCTAATTCTAGCTGGTATATAAGCGTATATTCTGTGACAATTTCGTGGTTCGTTCAACTCGCTGAAGACAGCGTTGAACCCAGCACATCAGGCATACTTCAAGACGAAACGTATGACCCAGCTTCCCAGCTGATACCGCCACCCGTTAATCAAACAGGTCAATGGAGGACGAGATATATTCCTGAACATAGCCTAGCCGCTCACCGAAGGCATTCCAGAAATTCGAATCAAGCTTCATCCAATTTGTAGGGCATCCGCTGACTTGTGTTCACCACACCCTCCTCTCGTCTAAGCCTTATACCTAGGTGTGAGCCTGACATCCAACTTCCCAACATTCGTCGTAAAACAATCCCTACTCTTCTTCTCAACCGCACTCCCATCCTCGCCTTCCGCAAATGCAATCTCGAACGCCCTAACCAGATTCGCCGTCACGCTCCTCAGCTCCATCATCGCCAGCTTCTGACCCACGCAGTTGTAGATCCCCGTGCTGAACGGCATGAACGCGCGCTTGTCCATCACTGCATCGGGTTGCTCGTCCGTCCAGCGCTCGGGCAGGAATGTCAGAGGCTTGGCGAAGTAGCGGGGATCGCGTTGCAGACAGTGGATTGGCATCCAGATGATGATGTTGCCGGGGATGTAGGTTCCGTTGGGGAGGGTGATGCCTTCAGGTGGGGTTTCGCGCTGGACGCCGGAGGGAACCTGGGTATATTAGTGGGTTGTTATGTCCGGCTGGTGATTGGGAGTCTTACAGCAGGGTGCAAACGCAGAGCTTCGTTGATAACGCCATCAAGGTAGGGGATGTTTTGTACGTCTTCGACGTCGAGATGTGACCTTCCATTGGCGACAGCGTCGATTTCTTTGCGAAGTTTGGCCTGGACCTGTGGATTCTTGCAGAATTCATAAGCAATGAAGGAAAGAGTGGCGGCCGTGGTGTCACTGAAAACATCCAGTTAGCAAGACTAAGGCTATCACCGTGGTATGGCCGCTGATCCTACCTCCCGGCAACAACGAGTAGACGCGAGTCAGCGTTCAACTCTGGAGTAACATCTGGACTTTCTGGGTCGAGCAGCCAGCGAAAGATGTCATTCTCCTTTGGTGTGATCTGTTCTGTATCAGCTGCGTTCAAGTGCCATATGCTCGCAGTTGACGTACTGCTTTCCTCTCTTTCAAGACCTTTGCCGTCCAGTCAATATGTTCGATCAAAGGCTTGGCACCAGCAGCCGTACGGGTAATCAAGTTCAAAGCCCATGGTAGGTGTCCGAAAACCGAGAGTGGCTCCATGCTTGCGTGTAGGAGTTTGATCATAGGATCTTCTTCGCCCTTCTCCATCATGCCAAAACTGCGGCTGAAGCCAATATCGCCCATGACATCGAAGCTGTAAAAGTTGACCCAGTTGGTGATGCGTACAGACGGATTCTTGGCTTCTTCCTTCAACCTCGTCATGAGCGCAAGAGCATGTCTGTTCAGCCTCGGTTCGTATTCGCGCAGTGCCTTTGCGTTGAAGGCGTGATCCCAAGCCTTGCGTCGCTGCTTATGCTCCTGCTTGTCGCGCGTTGTGTGTGTGGATGCGCCACCGATGTGGTTAGCATTGTTGTACCACGTGCCTTTTCGACACCTTGACGTTGGCCCGTGAATAAGGGGAACGGCATCGGCACAGTACACGGCAAGCTCACGGGGCCCGGTCCGGATGACATCGGCCTGGTACCTCTTTTGCAGTGCCTCGCTGTACCTGTAATACTGGTAGTCGGGAAGGACGCCAGAGAAGACTGCGTGGAGTTTTGAGAAGCGCGCAATGAACGGGCCAGGGAACTGTTGAACGTTAGCTATGTTTAGGACCATTAGAATAAGACTTGACTACATTGCGCAGGCGGTGAAACAGCACTCTATGAGCTAATACGCTCGCCGAAAGAGTACTGAAATAGATGATGGCTGCTGTGGCTGTGACCTTGGCTACATCCCCGAGTGTGTTGGCTCGAGGCCCTTGAACATACTCAGCAGCAGCAATGCCGCCAAAGCCAAGTAACCATATCCAAAGGAACGTGTTGATGTCGTTGTCCCACTCATCTCGATGAAGGATTAGATGTGTGAAAAGCCCTAGGAAAGCAAGTACAAGCGGGCTGCGAGCGACCTCAACAGGGTCGATGAGCTTCGCCATCACTTCGGAGAGGGTGAGGTTGTCGCACGGGGGGAGAGGTGCGACTTTGAGGTCAGTTTGAGAGAGTATACAAGATCAGGGGCGAACTCAGTTTGAGGCTGAGTAAAGGTAAAAAAGACCATCTCCGTCGTCGCCATGAGTGTTAAATATCGTAGTCGCTGGATCCCGTTGAGCAGTCCAGCGCAGTCCTAATTGGGCCTGGCATCCGCCGCCCTGAACCCTTGTCCATACGTCTATGCATGGAGGCAAAAGGACAAGCTGATGATTGGCTCTTAGGTGAGAAGCCGTAGAACTCGAGTCCGCTATCCACGGGAGCTGTTAACGTGCACCCCAATAGCTCGTAACGTGCACCCTGATAGCAGGGGGGAATGCAGCTAAGACGCACTGCCTCGCCTAAGTGACTAAAAAGGCCTAGTTACTATACAAATATAGCTGTTAGACTGTTTTATTAAAGGAGTAATGTCTTACCTAACATTTTGTAACGCTTAACGCATTAGCAGAGGCCTTATCTGCAACACGTTAACTATCTACCTCTATCTTAAATTATTGTTATTATTATTATTATTATTATTGTTTGTCTATTGTTATGCCTTTGTTGTTACTATTGCTATTACTATTGCTGCTGCTAGTAGCTTAAGGCGCATAATTATACTTGCTGTTGCAATTACTATTAGTTAGCAAGTAGGTAGATTTAGATAAGTATTCTGTTGTTGCGTAGCTGTTACAGCTAGCAACGCTAGTGTCTAGTATTTCTAGAGAAAGTACTATAGTTAGCAACGTGTTAGAACATAAGGAAGACAGTGTAAAGACTTATAGTACTTATAATAACTCTAAAGAGGATATACTTTTTAGCAGAGTCTGTTACTAGCTTTAATAGAGACCTTAAAAGTAATAATATTATACGCTAATTATTGCTAAAGTAGACTTTAATAAGTTGTAGGATAATACTCTATACAAACTCTATAACTATAAGCTACTACTAAAAGCCTTATATAAGACTCTAGCTAACGCAGAAGCTACAGTTTCTGCATAGGCAAAGAACTATAGTGTCTTATATAGGCGCTATAAATAGTTAGGTTTATAATATATTTGTCTGTGTATAGTTTACAGCAACGCTAGTTAATATAAGCTATAGTTAAAGAAAGTTACTAACAGCATAGTTAGGTGTTATAGAGCTGCTAGTATATATACTAACTATTTTATAGCGTTTTAGTTAGTTATAAATAATAGAGCAAACCTAGTAATATTAACCTAGTAAGTCTTATATATAGAAGAGCGTAAATTATATATATATAATTATAAACCTACTACTAACAAGTATATCTTTGCTTAGTATAGGAAGGAGATAAGAGAGCTTACTAATAAGAAGTAGGTGTCTATTATTGCTATTATCTAGAACACTAGAGAAGCTACCTCTGCCTTTAATACTATTAAGGCAGTGTTTTTAGGACAATATTAGATATAGCAAGATATCTGTAATAAGTACTATAAGTTATTAAGAATAAAGCTAGGTATAAAGATAAAGGTAGAGCAGTTAGTAGTAGAGATAAATAAGACTAGGTAGTAGTATTAGTATATACAATCTTATAATTTTCCTATAGTGTTAAGGTTCTCTAGTAGAAGTAGAAACTTCTAATTAGTTAGATTGCATGTGTATAGACAGCGCACAGACCCTAAAACAAGAAAATTAACTAATAATATTATAATAGAATATATGTTAATGTATAATAATATATTAAATACCTCTTAATAATTACTTCTAAATACCTTACAAATTTTAAGAAGTCTCTAGATATCCTCTTCTTTAATTATACCTTTAAGACAAACAAATACAGTATACTAATACTTAATTTAGTAGGTTTAAATAGCAATAATTGTATAAACTACCTTAGCGTTGCCCTAATATAGTAAAAGGATAAGGCATTCTTTTAATAGGTTTTCTAGCAACTATAAGATCTATTTAATTTAAAGAGTATAGCTATATATCTCTTTATTATAGATAATAACCTAGGTATAATTAACACGCTTAATTTAGTATATAATTAGCCTAAGATTATAATATGTTAGTAGTATATAAATAAGGATGTTCTTAGTTATATTAGGTAGGTGTTAATAATCTAGTTTAGCTATTACTATAAAGAGAAAAGATAGGTAGATATAGAGAGTATACTAACATTTACTAAGCTCTATTATAAGACTCTATGCTTAAAAACTAAGAAAGAGTATAAGCTTAACTTTACTACTATTAAAATGCTCTTACCTACTACTTACGCATACCTTAATTAGTACTAGTTTAGGTACTATAAGAATAAACTAGTAGACTTTTAAGTTAACTAGAACCTTTATTTTAACCTTCTTACTATAAGTAAGGTTAAAGGAGCCTATTAGGTTATTAAAGTATAGCTTAACAGCAGTACTGCTAACGTACTCTAGCTTTTTTACAGGCTTAAATTGTTCTATATAAAGCAGTTAGAGCACCTTAACTACCTTAATTCTATACAAAATTACAGTATCTAAGCTAATTGCTAGCACTCTATTTTTGCTAGCGTTGTTACTTAGATTACCTGCTACGCGCTAGCTTTAATAGTAAAATAGTACTTTTTTATATATAATAATCTATAACTCTGTAATACTATAAACTACTAATTAAAGCTCTATACAGGTATCTATATACAGTTACTTAGTATACCTTATTAGTATAAACTTACAAAAATCCTAAAGCGCTTAGGCTTGCTATAACCTAGTAATTTTAATATACACTAGTAGGTTAACTACTTATAATCTATAGTAGTTATACTGCTACTAAGGCCTTTAGAGCCTTATATTAAGCGTTAAAAACATAATAAGAAGCGCTAATATACAGCTAGCTCTAGTAAACAGAGTACTTATTACAATCTATTACTATTTAAGAAGCTTAATAGTAATATACCTACTACCTTAGCACTAACCTAGGCATTAATGCTATATTAGATAGACCTAGTACAAGCAGTACCTACTAAGAATCTTATAGTTTTTAGCTTACAACCTATAACTCTAGTACTAACTTACCTACAGCTACTACAGCAGCAGCCTTATCTAACGCCTTACCTTATAACTGTTAGGCCCTAAAGCAAGGTACACTAAAAGATAAGGCAATAATATAAGTAGTAATAATATAATTAAGAACAGAGATATATAGTTAACTATAGACTGTTTAATGCTAGGTATTAATCTAGTATAAGAAACTATTTATACTAGGCTTAACCTAAGTTAAGTTACTCTATAATAACTCTCTAAGGCATTAGCTACTAGGCTAACAATATCCCTCTTCTTAGGTTAATTATCCTAATTAACTAAACGTTAGGCTAATAGGCCCTAGTAGGGGATGTTATAGTCTAGCGTAGTCTGTTATAGTGTATCTTATAACAATTAACTAGAGGCTTAAATTTCTACCTTTACCTAGGTGCGCACCTCTCTTTTTTCTTTCTTACCTTTACTGCTAATTCCTGTAGTAAGAGTACAGGCGCCCTAGCTGTTAGTAGGGTACTATATATAAGGCTCCCTCCTGTTAATTTAGTCTATTACTCTTATATCCTACTACCTTCTTTAGTAAGTTTCTCTAAAAATTAACTTTTTACTCTTTCCCTTATTTACTTCTCTTCTAGGGCATTATACGCTATTCTAGCGTATATTAACTAAGATAGATATCTTTAGGTAGAAAAGAGTCTTTCTAAGGTCTTTTAGTGCTAACTAGTGTATAGCAGCCTATTCTGCGCTATTCTAGGCTATAGCAGACTATATCTACCTATATAGGCCCTAGCTTTGCTCCTCTTGCCTATTATAAACTTTACACCTGTATCTAATAATATAGCTAATAATAGTCTTATATTAGTCTATGTTTATATTTACTATATTACCTAGTTTAGCACTTTAGAGTATTAGGTAGCTAGCATAGTTAGCTGCTACTTCTCTCTAATTACTAATAAAAATTAGTAGATCTATAAGTCTTAGCTCTTTAAGCTTAAGAATAGAAATAGTGTTTAGACTATAAAGTGCTAAAAGTGCTTTCTTACTAACTTAGACTGTTTTATAGTATATTTAGCTATTTTAGGCTATTTTAGTATATGCTAATATCTTATAGATTTCTAAGAAGTATTATAAGTACCTTATAGCTATCTATTAACACTTTATTAACTACTACTTCTAAGAATGCACTAAAGATAAGAAGAAGCTTAATGTTACCTGCCTTACTAAGATCTGTTGCCTTTTAGTAAAGAAGATTAAAGTATAGGTCTTTCTATCCTATTATAAGGCATTCTAAGCTATTCTAGTATATAACTAACTATTTCTAGCAACTATAGCCTCTACGCTAAGAAGTTGTACCTTTATTCTAGTGCTATTCTTTCTACTTCTAACCTAATTACTAATGTCTAGCCTATTAGTTATAAGCGTAATAAGGTGTCTATCTAGGCTAAGGTTAAGGGTTAGAGGCGCAAGTTAGATGCCTAGATTACTGCTAAGGCCTTAACCCCCTCTAAGAAGGTAAGTTTACTCCTTTTTTAGCTATTCTTAGCTATTATAGCATATTCTAATATATAATAGGCTAAGAGCACTATTATTAATACTAAATTAAGGAAGTTAAACAGTTATACTACTAACCTAGCTGTTAAGGTTTTAAACTTAGAGGCTAAGAAGGATACTACTACTAGTCCTGCTAAGAGTTAGCTAACTAAGCGTATTAAGACTAAAAAGAAGAAGCATAATACAGTTCTTACTTAAGCTAGTTCTTTATAATTTGCTAGTAGACATAGTAGATAATTCTATAGTATTCTTAGTTATTTTATAGCCTTCTAGGCTATAATACTGCACCTAGAGTACTTTAAGATACCTACTACCTTTATAGCTTTTAATAATATATAATAACCTCTTCTTCTATATTCTTAACTATATTAGACTATTATAGGCTATTTTAGTGCACTTTGTTCTTTGTTAGATCTAAGTGCTATTAAATACCTAAAACTCTATAGGAAAAATAGTAAAGGTAACTTTAGATTTCTTCTTGTCTAACTTAGAGATTTCTAATTTTTTAGCTGCTAGGCCTAACTATCCCCCTTCTTTTTAGGGGGTTGTTCTAGCTGCCTTCTAACAGTCTGTAAGGTTTATTATCTCTTTAAGAAGATTCTTTCTCTTATCTAGAACTCCTTAAGGGTGTTAGAGGAAATATTTACTCTAGGCTCTTATATATTCTCTTTATTGCTATACCTAGCCTACTTTACGTAGTATAGCTATTATCCTTTATTATCTTAGCTTCTTTTAATAATTCTTTCTATATCTTATATATTATTACTAAAAGTATAAAGTATATCTATAATCTAGTAATCTAGGTGTAGAATTATCTCTTTAGGATTAAAAGATTCTAAAAGGGATATATAGAATACTAGATAGATACTCTTTAGACTAGGTAGGTCTACTTTAAATAATATTAGCCTAATCTAGGCTACTATATACCCTAGTCTAATATACTTCTAATTTAGTTTCTGTTTTAGCCTTATAAACTTTATATAGTAATTTAAGACTATTACTTAGTCCTCTATACTAAAAGGTATTAGTAGCCTACTCTTATTTTAATATACCTTCTAGTACGTATTTACTATAAGTATTTTCTTCTTGCACTCTCTCTATAATGTAAGCACCTTAGTTATAACCTGTAACTCTAGAGGCAATTCTTTCTGCCTAAGAGGTATACTAGGCTAATCTGCCCCTTTAGGAGCTATCTTGTAGTTTACTTAGAATAGAGTAGTCTTTATAGTAGTATAGAGGCTATTATTATACACAAACTCTGTAACTAAGATCTATATTACCTATTTATCCTGCTCTAAAGAGCAGTAGCACCTTAGGTACTACTCTAGAGTTTAATTCTATCTTTCTATCTGTCTATTAGTCTGTAGATAATAAGTAGATAATAAAACCCTTCTAGAGTTTAGGTAGTATTAGAAGGTTCTCTAGTAACCTGCATTTATTAGAGGACCTCTGTCTAAGATAATATATTTTAGAACTCTATAGAGTTAAATTACTTCTCTTATCTAGGCCTATATAAGATTAACTCTATCCTAATCCCTTCTTACTAGAACATAGTGTGCTATCTTTATTAATTAGCATATAATTATAAGTATTATATTATACACTACTCTAGTAAGCTTACTTAAGGGCAACTCTATAATAAAATCTATTATTACTTCTTTCTATAGCCTGTCTAGCAGTAGTAAAGGTGTAAGTAATCTATATAAACTGTGTTATGCTAAGGTTAATCTCTTACAAGGTATATATTTCTAGTAGTACTAGCTAATATCCTCTCTTATATTCTTCTACCTATATTAGCGCTAGAGCTTTTTAAGTATCTTTCTTACGCTAAAGTGTTCTATAAGTAGGCTGTTGTAGTACTCTTATAGCACGATTACCTTCTCCTTAGACATAGTAAGGTGTCTTATACCTAACTAAGCTAATATACCTTACTCTAGGTTGTTCTAACCTACCTTAGAACTAGATTTATCTAACTAACTTTCTATGTCTAGTTCTGTACTTATTTCTTCCTATATAGCCTAGAATTCCTTAGAAGCCTATCTATTAGCTTTCTAGAATTCCTTTAGAACTATCTTTATCTTAGGTAATATATTCTTACATCTAGTAGCTCTTGTTTGTACTGCTAACACCTAAGTAGTGTAATCTTTCTTTTTTAAGAGTAGATCCTTTAGTAGTTATATAAAAGCTTTATTATACTTTTAAAATAGTTTTTATACCTCTGCTATATAATCTAGCCTTTATAATAGCCTATCTGCTAGATTTATACTCCCTAGTCTGTAGTTTAGAATAAAGTTATACTAACTTAGTACTAAAT